>SDVV010006399.1:0-18483 GCA_016164225.1 Gammarus roeselii
AGCACTACCGCGGCCACTAGCACTACCGCGGCCACTAGCACTACCGCGGCCACTAGCACTACCGCGGCCACTAGCAATATCGCGGCCACTAGCAATATCGCGGCCACCAACTATATCGCGGCCAGTCGCAATACCGCGGCCACTAGCACTACACGCGGCTTACAGCACTCACGCGGCTTACAGCACTCACGCGGCTTACAGCACTCACGCGGCTTACAGCACTCACGCGGCTTACAGCACTCACGCGGCTTACAGCACTCACGCGGCTTACAGCACTCACGCGGCTTACAGCACTCATGCGGCTTACAGCACTCACGCGGCTTACAGCACTCACGCGGCTTACACCACTACCGCGGCCACCAACTATATCGCGGCCAGGAGCAATACCGCGATCACCAGCAATACCGCGGCCGCCATCACCACAGCTGAGTGTCGTAGAGGGCTCCCCTACCCTCACCGCAGACTGCATTCCTCTCTCGCCGCAGCGGGAGAGGTCTACCCTTCACCACAGGCGCCCTGTACAAGGACCAGCCTGTTAGCTTTCTCAGCATTGGTGCAGTACCTCAACATAATTCCAACTGTGCATATTTCATGTGAGTTACTTTTTCAATGTGAACACTAACACAATCTTATCAATATAACAAAAAATGCATACATTTCTAAATTCAGAAATTTTGCATCAATTGCATTGAAGAATCAAACCTAAATAATGAACAAAAAGGAATGCAACTGGCGTCTGACATCTGTCTATAAAAATAATACTGTTGAGTAAATGTAAAACGATACAAGTATCACATGAATAATTCATACATTTTCATTTATCCCATGTTAACAGCATGATAATTGTTTTTTAGTTTGGAAAAAATAATAACATTTTAGTCATACATGAATCACCCTATAAAAACATCTGTAGGTCATTTTGAAATAAAAATCATCTCATCCCGCTTCTAGTTGAACTTATTATTCACATAGCTATCTGCTGTTTACAAGGATAAAGAATATAGCACTTTGTCTCTAAGTTCACGGCTTGTAGCTGCTCACTTAACAAGTCCAAGATGACTCCTGCTGCAAAACTGGAATGTGTAACTTGTCACCAATTGTACACTCCCAAACTAATGTATGGTTGTAGCTCTTCCAGGCAAATGCCTAATACGCCTCCAAACGGAGAGTGCAAAATAGCGAGCTGTAAATTCTGCCAACATGCGGAAGAGATTAAAACAACTGAAAACACAGTTAACTCGAGCTTCTTGTGGCTCACCCAACGCAGATGCAGTTAACACAGATACAAGGCTGCCAGCTGTTGAATTAGTACTGGAAAGCGTGTAGAAACAATTTTGCAAACTCAAAGTCAAAGATATGATAAACAGTAAAATAGAAGCAACAAAATAAATTTCTAAAACTACCCCGCATCGGGTAAATGAACTCCAGGTGCACTTAGACTCAGAATTGGCAAAATCGATAGAAATCGATAGAAAAGGTCAACATTGCTGGGACACTCTACACAACTGTAGTAAACAGGCGGCAGGCTGTCAGTGGCAAAGCATCACAGGTCAGGCGACAGTCCTGCCACACCCGAACTGATACAAGCAACCGTTTTGGTATATTGTCAGATGAAATGGACTCTCAAAACACAGAGGAAATTATTGTGATTGGCGATTGTAATGTCACCTCCATCAAACCAAATCAGCAAGAAGAGTCCAACTAAAAATTCTTGCTAAACCAGGCTTGAAAATTTATGATATTGAAGGAATAATCAAGAGAAAAACATACTTTCTTCTAAACCGATCATACTACAAGTCGGGGCTAAAGACGTGGTGGCGCAGACGGAAAGAAACATGGGTAAGGTATAAAACCCTACTAGCTAACGTCAAACGATCGCACGCAAACATCCATGTCACTGGTATCCTGCCCCATCCAAACCAAAGTAGATACAATTTGAGCAAGATAATATTTCTAAACAATCGCATAGCAACGTTCTGCAAAGCACAACAAATCTCCTTCTCCGACCATTGGGAAACGATGATCAACCTCAAAAACTGTGAATTCGATAGAATCGCCAACAAGGCATGCATAAACACGTCTGGCCTTGATACCCTCAAAAGCATCTATCAGAATATCGATGCTGGCCTCGTCACCGAAGCTAAGTCAAAACATTCTCGATGCCCAACACAAGACTCCGCTATCACTGCCCAACGGAATGAGTCAACGGCCGCCGCCCGAGCCAGCAGCAATCACCGACCCTGCAGTAACGACAGAAAAACAGCCAACAAAAATAGATTCACCACTAACAAAAAAGTCCATCGAAGTAAAACGGCAGCCAAATAGTTTCTGGCAGGATTCCGAGCCAAAATACTCGCCTATGTTACTATGTAAACGCTAGAAGTCTCCAAGACAAAATCGACGAATCAGGAATCCTTGCAATGAACGATGAGATCGACATAATAGCCATCACATAAGCATGGATGATGAAATCGAGCACCAGAAATTATCTGGGTGAATTCACTGTCCCGGGTTTTTCCCTATTTCACAATGATTGACTAGGTCGTGAGGGTGGAGGAGTATTGTTTCTTATAAAAAATGCTCAACAAATAATAGAAGTCTCTATTCCATGCAGCAGACTTAACATAGTTTCAATTCAAGTAGTCGGTAAACATACCAGGTGTCAAATCAAACTAGTTTATCGTCCTCCCAAGAGAATTATTGCAGATGATATCCATCTTTACAACACCCTCGTCAATGTGGTCAGAACACAAAATGGTATAGTTCTTGGAGACTTCAATATTCCCGACATTGATTAGGAAACAGAAGAATGTACGGCCACTGGCCAACGTTTGATTGATTTTGCTGACCATAAGTTTATGACCCAAATGGTAAAATCACCTACAAGAGGTAGCAATATTCTTGATCTTATATTTAGTGTAAGGGACTCTCATGTCACCAACGTCGAAGTGGGCGAACCCCTAGGAAGTAGCGACCACAACTGTATCCGTTTTTGTGATTGAGCTCAAGTTGAAAACGTCAATTAACTGCAAAAAAGTCCTTAACTTTAGACTAGGTAACTTTGATAACTTGGAGAGGCAAAGGCGTCAGCAAATATAACCCTCAGACAAGATGTCAATCAGTTGCCTGGCAATCTTCAAAATATTGAAAATAACCATGTCCCTCGTAAAAATAAGCAAACAGCAGTCAATCAGCCTAAGTACTGGAACAGAGAATCACAGCGCCTTCAGTCACAAAAGAAAGCAAAGCACTTGAATAAACACAAGCACCCATACGACAATGCTGCAAAAAATGAATACAAAATCAGCTGACTGATTTTCAAGAGGTCCAGAAACAAAAGAAAGACGATTACAAACTAATTCGAAACAATTTTTCAGTCATATATCAAACAAAATTGATTCAAGATCTGTAATTGGCCCTCTTGAAAATTATATTGGTGAGCTAGAAACTGACGAGACTGAAATGAGTGTCCTGCTTAACACATTGACTGCTATGTGCGCCATATGTGGTACACGCAAAGATGTCCCAAACTGCGACGTGCGCCAGATTTGGTACACGCATTTAAAAAAAATACAAATATATAAAACATATTTAGAAATATAAAAAATCATATATGACTTGAACCAGGGTCACAGGGTGATTTCCTTATGAACGCTTGGTAGAGTATAGAGAAAAAAAGATTATAAAAGCATATAATAATAGTAGAAAATTTAATCAGAAAAATATAAGTAGTTCAAATCAAGCACAAGTTAATCAGTGCCAAAAAATGTATTTCAGCTCATGTATGAATTCTTATAGAAGAAACAATAAACACCGGACATTTGAAAACACAGTTAAACTCGAGGTGAATGCCTCAATGAGAAGCAAGATACGCAGAGAGATGGCTTTCCATCACAAGAATCACAAAAGGTATTCACTCTCCTTGCTTTTCGTCTCGCTTCTGAACTGCCTTCATTGTTTGCAATGATTTCATAGCAGGACCTGCAGCGTTTTCTTGTTTTGAGCTTTTGTCCTTCAGCTTCAACTAATGAATGGCTGAACCGCAGGCCTCCAATATCGGAACGCTCTGGTCCTGGAAGCATTTCTTCATTCATTTTTCCTGTAATGAGTGACATGACTAGACATTCTTCGAACTCGGTCACACCCATTGTTTTTTGTTGGCTATAAAATTGATTGTAGAGTACCCAGGCATTTACTGCAGCAGTTCCTGTCAACAACTCTATGGCCAATTTACGGTACCACTTTGTGCTTCTTCTGAGTGCAGTATTGTAAGATGTCATCTGATCTGATTTATCAACCCCACATTTAGCAGTATTGTAGTCCAGAACGTCTTGAGACTTGAGTATCTTGGTACCATTTCGATCATTTTTCCCTGAGGGTTGAAAATTGCCTGAATGTTTGGGCACCATAGACAACGTTAGCACGTTCCTTTTATCTTTCCAGTTGCAAACTTTCACTCCTTTGCTGTTCATCAAACCTATGATTTCCCTTTTCTTCAGCATGGCCTTTGTAACTGAGTGAAGCAATGCTTCTCGGTTTTTCCGCACAGTTCCACAGTAGTACGTTTTTTCCTGTAAGAGTTTTCGGCCAAAGGAACGGACAAAAAGAAATTATCCGCATAAATAGTTAATCCCTGCAGACGAAGAGGCCTTGAAAGCTGCAGGACAACAGACTCCGAATGCTGAAATGTTGGTTCTATGGCCATGTTGCAAGAATATACAAGAAAATTTCAAGTGTACGAGTTGGGTGTGCAGAGCTTATACAGCTTTATTCCATATTTATGGGCTTTTCCAGGAATGTATTGCCTAATGATTACTCTCCCTTGGGAAGGAATGAGAGACTAAACAGCCGCTCAGCTGCAATCAAGGCCACCGGCACCACGTCAGCACCTCGCCCACCACATCCTTGCACACTACAACAGTAGAAACACCAGGTACCACAGCCGACTGCAAAGGCGAGGATGACGAATCAACAGTAGGTGCAGTTGAAGACAACGGCAAGCAGCGCCGACCAGAAACACCCAACATTACCAGGAATAGACAGCAGCAAAGAAGCCGCACCACCGCGAGGGGTAGCGACCCGCCAGACTTGCTTTTCTCTGCACCTTCAAGGCCGAAATTTCCCCCTGTTAAACCCCTCCATAACCTGAATCACTGACTCTAATAAACTAGTGCAGGAAGCATCACTATCACCACATGGGTCCAGCACCAATGAACGACCACTGAAACTCACTCCTGCCAGAGTCCTCCTCAACGCGACCAGAGTCTAGCTCCGCCCATTCCTCACGACTCTTCTTCCATCCAATATAGTGAACTTCTTATTTTCCTTCGTGGAGGTCAACCACTTTGACATCATACATCTTCCTAACTTATCTAACACGACACCTCAACAAGTCTCTCTTCTTGAAAACATTTCCTTTCCAACCACTTCACATCCTGCTTCAAGCATTTCACTGCAGTAATTACAGCTATCAGAGTTATGTATAAAATTTATTTCCTAAAGATTTTATTCGCAATAAATTTGCCACATTAAAAAGTTGTTGCACAATAAGAGCAGTATCATCACTGACCCTTTTCTGTCCTTGCTTGTAAAAGCCACTAAAACGTGATAAAAGGAACAGTGAAAATCCACTGTTCAGGTAAGTTTAATGTTTCGACCCCATTCATAGGTCAAACCTGAAACTGGCTATTTGGAATACCAGGCCCTGCAAATCTATCCATAGGTAGAGACTTATAATTGCTACTGGGAAAACCTGACTTTGCCACCTCGTCCATAGATCAAGACCAGACATTTTATTATAGTAAGACTTAGCTTTGCGACCCCATCCGTAGGTAGTGGCTAGCAACTTGTTAGCGGGAAGACCTGGCTTTGCCAACCTACCTATTCATAGGTAGAGTACTGGAAGCTTGCTTGTCGGAAGACCAGGCGTTGCAACCCTATCCTTATTGCCACCACTCAGCAAGTCGAGTACCTATTCAGGAATGATTGTAGCTCCTTGTTATGAACCTCTGCTGTAAAAGGATTATTTTCTGTCTCACTTGAACAATTGGACAAACCAGCCAAATTGTTTTTTGGGGACATGAATGTAAGAAATTTGGAACTTGTTTGCAATAGGAATTGAAATACCTACATTCTCTCTGGTGTGTGGGGGAGAGAGAATATGGGACTGCCAGCTGTAGTAGCCATCTAAACAAGTTAGACCAGGTAGCTTTCTAAACGGATCTTGCCACGTACATTTTCCAAGATCTCTTGGTCCTATTTTTGAATTTCTGAGTTAAATGTATATGTATACTAATGAAAGCATTCTTTTTCAGGGCTGCTAGTGCTGTCATCATTAGAATGGTCCAGGCCTTAGAAAAGGGCTTTCGTCGATCCTGGTCTGGAAAGGCTTCTCTTGATCAGTTGGTTTGTGAAATGTGAAACGCCGCACAATTCATGCTCATCTGGTGTAGGTCATCCATGTGTGGTACTCAATGTAGTGCTTATTACTATTCTCTTACCATGTGCACACCGAGTTACATCTAAACCAAAGCTTAACAGTGGTTCTTGAAACTGGGGGAAATCAAATATAGTCTTGGAGATAGCAAGTTATTGCAATATTGTAAAATAAATCAAACATGGAAGTTGAGATCTGTTCAGATTCTGCTGATGCCAATAGTTGTGCAAGTAATAACGCTGCGTTGGGGCGTCATTCCACACGAACTCGTAGGCCATCTTTGTGCAATTCTTCAGATGACTGCAGCACTCCACCAAAGAGGAAAAAAACTGTGGCCAAATCCCAGGAACAGACTATTGAAGAAATTTACAAGCAGCTGGCTGCTGTCAAGGCAAAGTCTACGTCTCTAGAAACAATCTATGAACAGCCTAAAAACTTTAAGGATCCCTCCCGGAATCTAATGGCGGGTGTTAAAACGAGAAGGTCATGTGTCTTAGCTGAGTTTTACAATCCCAGCAAGTTCAAAATTAAAGCTAGAAAAGATAAAGCTAAAAAGCTGAAGCGCTTGGGTGTAAAGGTGCCTACAGGCGATCTTATCTCTGAGGCGGAGCTGAAGGCAGCCCTAGCTGTCATTTCAGAAGATGAAGATGAAATGGGTATCGACAAGACCTATCACATGGTCAACACTTCCATAATCTTGGCGTCCCCCAAACGACATGTGCATTTGCCTTCTCCAGAAGTACCCTTGGTAACTGGATCATCTTTCATTATGCCTGATCAAAGTTTTATTGAGGATAATTTTGATGCTTGCAAGGATATGTGCCCTGAAGAACTGTTGAAGATCAACCTTCCCTTTCTGGATGATCCTAGTGAGAAGGTTGCCCGAGTGAGGTCGTGCGGGCGAAAAAGCCGACGGTCGGGTGGTCTGAGAGACTTTCACTCCAGTACTCTATCTTTTAGAAGAGAAGCGGCGGAACTAGCAGCAAAAGAACCTAGCAACAAAGTAGACCTCAGCTTCAAATTTGATCCAGGTTGTCTGTCGCTATCACTCAAAGAGCAGATCAGTGCTATGGTTGAAAAAGAGGAACAGGATGAGTCTCCCATGGCTGATGAAGAAGAAGCAACGTCACAAACCACTTACAGTAGTTCCTGTAGAAGGTCATCAATGGACATGGATCTTCCTTCTTCTCATAAAGAATATTCCATGAAACACGCCTTGAGTCCGTCTTCTTCAAGGAAGGATTCTCTGCCGTCGTCCCCTACACCATCAGCGGTCAACAAAAGTAGCAGCCCTTTAGTGAATGAGCAAACCATACCTAGAGGCAGTTCACCACCAAATTGTAGTCCTCAGAGAAGTAAATTTAGCCCGAATTTGTCATCCAGCAATTTGCCATCTAGATCTAAAAGCCCCGGCGCAAACGCTTCATGCATATCTTGTAAAAGTTCCTTGAAGCGGCCGACGCTGTCTCCTTTTCGGCCTTCTCGTTGTTCTAAAATGTTGAAGCGAGTATCATCCCCTCCTCCTCCGTGCACAGTTTGCAGCGACTGTAGTGTTGCAGATAACACACCTAACAAGATGAGAGGAGGAGGTACTGATAAACGTGACCTGAACTACCACACCAGAACTAAAATCACGAACAACAGAAATGTATTGAGTGCCACTGCGAGCATGAGTCTACGTAGTGACAGAAAGCAAGTTAAAGCCCTGTGGGGGAAAGAGTTGTCTAAGACAGGCAGCGCTGATGTGGCGGTTTGCTCTGTGACTGCTAAACGAAACACTGAAAGTGTTGGTTCACGTAGGTTAACCTCAACAGCTAACAAGAAATCTACCTCAAAAAGAAGAGTGTCTGGAGTACTGAAAACTTTGTATAGTTCGTACTTGGAGCACTCTTCTCATGAAGAAGAAAAAAGTGAATCCATGAACAGTGATGGTGATGTTACGAATAACGGGAAGACCAACGTCTTGGAGAGCTCGTGTGTGGAACATGTCGTAAAAAACGATGAAGAGGAACATGATAATGAGGAACACATCTCTGAAAGCAGAAACAATTTCATACGAGCGAAAAGTAAATCTGTCGAAGTTGGTGTGGATGCATCTGCTGTTAATGTCGTGGTTGAAGAAAATTCTATTTCTAAAAAGAGACTGAGGAAACGTAAGTTAGATGACGAAGTGTCCACCAGTGATCATTTGGATATCAGTCCACTAACCTCACAGATGAGTCACCTTGAGGTTGCCGAAAGCGATCGACAAACAACAATCGTAACTCCAACTAGATCTGTTGGTCATATGAGAAAGGGACGTAGGAAAACTCTCGACCGAGCGGTCTTTCCTCTGAATACTTTGATCCAAACATTCAACTCCTCTCCAAAGTTTACATCTGAGTCCACGACATATTCCCCAACTTGCCAGATGGCGCAGCTCACCCTAGCGTCCCCTGTCAACCAGAGGAACAGATCACATAAGAATCACCGCCGTAGATCGGCTCGATTGCAGGTCCATGCATTGATGCCGCTGGAACGGCCATGTGGAAAAGATGGTACGAATACAAAACTAGCATCACCCGACGATGAAAGGGTTCCTCATGTCCGAAACGAGTCTGTGGTTCGCATTGTTGTAGGCGCACCTGAGAATTGTAATGAAAAAGATGAAAATGTGCTTAAAAAAATTGTTCATAGTGATGAAGAGGAAGACCCTGCAATTAGCTGTAATATTGATGATGATAATGACGACGACGAGAGAGAAATAAGCTTCAAAATACACGATTCGAGTAGAGAATCTGAAACAGAGTTGAAGATTGGGAAGCAATGCCCCGTTGACAGTTCAATACCCGTTCTGTCTTTTGCGTCTCTTGTTGAAAGTTCTACTTCCTTACCCACGGTTGGGAAAAGAATGACCAAACCGACTGCTGTGTTTACCAAAGATCCTTCCACCTCCATAGTAGATAAACCAGTTAGAGAGGGTAAACGGCGCACCACGGTCACTAAAGCTAAAGAAAGACGCTCTGCAAAGAACATTAGACTCCCTCAAGCAATTGCAAAGCTCTCTCCTCGCTCTGCTAAGGTGCCCGATTTGTCTTCAAATCGTCCACCAGCCGCTACTTCAAAGCCTAGAAGAATTTCTACTCTGAAAACAGGTTTGAAAGCGGAATCTGCGTCTCCACCTGCCACTAGAGCTGGGGTGGTACGGAAAGCATCCGCTCGGAGCACTACAAAGACCAGATCTGGCCCTGATACATGTAATGCAAATAAAGCTGTCCGAGCAGAACAAACGACTGATGCTAAAGAATTAAATGAATGGCCTGTCCTGAAGGCAAACAAGAGCAATTTCCTCGCTGCTAAAACCTTAACCGACAAGTTTTCAATTACTAAAACAAACGATGCTGATAAGGAGGTGGAAAGAGATACTTTGATGACGGCTCACCAAACTCCTTCCACTGTTCCCATAAATAACATGGACATTGATGGTGATGTTCTTTCTAAAGAATCGACTTCAGCAATTATCACTGAAGTTGATCACGGAATAGTACGCTCAAAATTGGAGCAACTTGACAACAATAATGAGAAAGATGTTGAGATGAACAAGATTGTTACATCCAATGATTCAAGTGGTTCCGCGAAACAAGTGGATAGAATTGAATCCCTTGTGACTTCCACTTTGATAGTTGGTGCAAGCTGTGACCTGAATAATGGTTTTCTTACGCCTAATGCTGGCAAAGAAAACATAGACCAAGACCCAGTCTCCATGGCAACGTCATCTACGGCCCTTCATTTCGGTACCGACGTAAGTGTTGCCACTGCTTCTCTCTCCCCTCCCGCTAACCCCGCTGTGTTGGTGCCAGCGGCATTGCCCTCTCCTGCCGAGACCAAGAAAGCCTTCTACCTCATCAACAAATACAAACCGCGATTTTCGCTCTCGTCGCGTCCATGCCTTGGCTTGAACTGCAACGATGGTCAAACAAATGACTTCGGCGACGGTTTTAGTTCGGACAAGAAGGTCGTCAAAGTTCAGAGGAGGAAATCTTCTGGTGTTGCAGTTGGTGGCGGAGGTAGGACGTGCTTTGCGGTTCATCCAGCCTTGGCATCGTGCACCACGGATGTCTTCGCTGGACGAAAAATGCTGTTTGTACCAGACAAGAAGGTTGATAGTCAAGAGAAGACGTCGGCGCAGGCGGCGTTTTTGTGCGCTGTCTCCGAAAAACTAAACTATGCAAATTCGCTACCTAAACAAGTTACTGTCGATAGAGATTCCTGCGGAGAAGGGTCCAATTCAAAGATCCAAAAAAGACTTGCGACAACAGGAACCAAGAACGTTTCTCCAAAAAGTGCTGATGAACGAAATTTTAATATGGGGCGTTCTCATAAAGACAGCAAGGGCACTGGTCTCAAAAGAGGTAGAGCTGACAATGCTAAGACGAGCAAGGGCCCTTCTCCTAAAGGGAACAAGAGCCCAGCTCTGAAAAAAGACACAAATTTTACTTCTCCAGCTACCACAGCTGTTGCGTCAGGCAGCGGCGACTCCTCGAGCGCAAGCCCCAAGCTGAGTCGAAGTCCTTTCGGTGGTAAGGGTAAGACCAAGATTATGCTGAACGATCTAGCTGACCATGAGGCCATCTTTGATGCACCTTCGCCCACCATCGAACGCAAGGACTATATCAGAACATGTCTCGGTAGCTCTACTGTTAGCTCCCTATCCCCCGTTCCTTTGTTACTTAAGCCTGGCAACGCTTTCTCACCGCCGACTCTCAAACCCGCTCAACACATTTTCCCTCCCACTACTCACAAGACCTTCAGTTTGCCACGGTCTTCTACAATCCCATTTGGCAGCACAGTTTCCACTTCACTCGTGGTATCAAAACTTACGACATCTGCTTCTCTGACATCGATTCCCAAACTCAATGTGACAACTGTAATGATTCCCAAAAAATCTTGTAATGTTGAGTCGACATTTTCCAAAATTGCTGAAGCGGACCTAGCAGAGTTGCCGGCGTGTGTGCCTAATCCAGTTGCCATGACAACATTCCCTAAAGTCATTGGATCTTCGGGTGAGTGTGCCTCATTTCCCAGCATGAATGGTTACTGCCCTACGACCACTGCTCCGCATACACAGTCAGCCAAACCGTTGGCACCCTCTACCTGTTCTACTTCTGGTACTACAGTGAATATTCTTTCAGTTTCTGACCTCACCAAACCAGCATCCAACATGTCAGTTACGTCAAATCATTCCAACTCATTTCATTCTGGTTCAAACCAAGATCAAGACCCATCTAAAGATACTAAACATTGGCCTGTAAACAGCAGTGTTGCTTCAGCTCCAGTCAAGGATGTTCCATCAGACATGAACTTTGTACCAGCTCCAACACCTCTCCGGGCCACGTCAACTATCCTGAGGACGCCCACTCCTCAACAGTCCTCCACCACCCTTGCTTCCATCTCTTCTTTCCCCGCACCATCCTCTTTGCTTCAACTCTCCACTCCCACGCAAGGCGTCCTAAACCTGAACGCCGACTCGCCTCTGCTTAGTGGAATGTTCAACAACGCAGTGGGAGTGAGGGTGGGTAAAGTGTTCACCAACCCTAAAACAATTACCGTTCAAAAAGACCGCGAGCCAAAGAAATTGCTACCTACTTTCACGGTGTTTCCTCATTAGTGGCAAGGAAGTTCCGATTGGGTTTTGTATATTGTTTCTATTGTTAATAACTTCTTAGTGAGTCAAAGGACGTAAGTTTTCTATTACCTGATTCTTTTATGCGTAGTTACCTGCCTTGCGGATTTAGTGAGTGAATCAATTTTTGTGAAATGGAGTACAAACAATGGTCTTCTATTTTATCAAATTCTTATTAGTTTGTGTTAAGAAGCTTGATAAGTGGTTATCAATAATGGAAAGGAGAAGTTAATGGATTTTATTTGAAACCACTGCATTAATGGGAGAACATAAAAGGACTTTTCCGCAACTTATGCATGCTATCTTTCTATACAATTCCGTTTATCAATTGAGCAATGAATGAGTAACTCGTTTGTTGTGTGCTAGAACGTATATGACGTACCAAAATAAGCCCCGACTCGATACAGGCTGCCTGATAATGATGAATAAAATGTTTCTTGTTCTTGCATGTAGCAAGAACAGTTGCTATTTGCTGATGATACGGCCCTGGTTGCGGATTCAGAGGAGAAGCTATGTAGGCTAGTGTCTGAGTTTGGTAGAGTGTGTGAGAGGAGGAAGCTTCGAGTGTACGTGGGTAAGAGTAAAGTAATGAGATGCTCGAGGACTTTTGATGCGAGCAAAGTTAGTGTCCCCTTAAATGGAGAGCTCTTGTAGGAAGTTCAGTGTTTCAAGGATCTGGGCTCCCATATGGAGATAACTGAGCTAGTGGAAACTGAAGTGGAGGCGCGAGTGAAGGAGGGGTGTAAAGTGTTGGGTGCACTAAAGAGTGTAATGAGCTGTAGGACGTTGGGGATGGAAGCAAACAGAGGGCTGTCTGAAGGTGTTGTTGTCCCAACTGTGCTCTACGGAGCTAAGACTTGGGGGGTGAGAGCAGAGGAAAGAAGAAGGTTGAATGTTTTCGAGATGAAATGTTTGAGGAGCATGGCTGAAGTAACGCTGAGAGACCGGATAACTAACGACGTGGTTCGAATCAGAACAGGGATGGTAAAAAGTTGGAGAAAAGAGTGGATTCGCGTGTTCTGAAAAGGTACGGGCACATGGAGAGGATGGATGAAGGGAGATTGGTGAAAAGGGTGATGAATGCGGTGGCGAGTGGTCGCAAGCCTAGAGGTAGACCGAAGCTTGGGTGGATGGATGATGTGAAGCAGACGTTAGGAAGAAGAGAGACATGAATGTTGAAGTGGCGAGAGAGCGTGCAATGAACAAGCGTGAGTGGAGAATGGTTGTGAATGGTTGATTTGACGCTGCTCTGGTGTTCTTTCCCGCCCTTGGCATCCCGCTGTCGGAATGGTCGTGGGTGGAGAGGGGGGGCCCGGTCATTATGAAGCGGAGCGGGTTACCCAGTGTAAACTGTCTGGCCCTGCTGCTGACAACGGAGCCTAAGAATGCACTCGTGGCCCGAGTGTATGTTGCGGGGGTGCCGGCCAGACCCTTTAGCACAAAAGGGCTAAGTTGTGTGAGTATGAGGGTGTGAGGTACGCCTTGCCGTCGGCCACCCCCTTTCTGGGGGATGCGGCCTAGTGTCTGTATCTGCATGTAGCAATTTGAATTTTATCTATTCAAATGCAATTTGAAGTTTATGTTCTCAAGGCAAGACCCGTTGGGGGAGGGTAATCCCACGTCTCTCCGCACTCTTTGTTTAGGTCGTTGAATGTGCTTGGCTGCCGTAGGATGTAACAATGAGTAGAGAAATTGGTTATCGACAGTGCCGATGGATGGGTGGACAAACAGCAGTCAAATAGTGAAGCTACTAAATCTGTGTTTTATGTCGAACTTCGTGCCGAGTCAGTGGCACAGTGCTTGCTTTGTTCCGCTGTATAAGGACAAAAGAGATGGGAATAAATGCAGCAGCTCGAGGAGTATCACTGTTGTGTGTGATGGTTAAGTTGTGCAAAGCAAGAGGATTAGACACGATACGGATGGTGCGATTGGCATGGTACAGTGTTGCTTTGAGTGGTTCAGGATGTACAGTTCAGATTTCTGCATTATGACTGATCTGTGAGAAGTACATTGTGCAGAGAAAGGATATGTTCTGGGCCATCATGGATTTGGGAAAAGCCTACGATATAGGGTCAACAGGGAGGCGTTTTAGAGTATTGTGTTTGCATGGAATCCTCGGAAATTTGTACGGAGCGTTTCAATGTTTCTGTGTTGACAGCAAAACATGTGTCCGAGTATGGTTCCTAGTGAAGGGCGGGCAATGGATAGACGCGTGTGAAGAACGATTGTGATTGAATGAGTTATGACGCGGCCTAGTTGCGATCTCTTCTCCCGCCCATGGCCTCTCTTTGGTAAACGGGATGGACTTGGATTTGGGAGAGCCTGACAATTATGACTCAGTTGGGGTAAATCAGTGAAAGCTGTCTGGCCCTGCTGCTGACTGATTTCGTTCCTCACTCCTAACCCAAAGTGTGGGTTGCATGGTTCTGGCCGCAATTTCTAGCGCTAAAGGGACAAGTATTGGTATGCGTGTGATTGCGCGAGAGGAATGTGATCGGCATCTTGTTGTCGGCCGCCCATCTTGAGGGATTCGGCCTTGCGTCTGTATCTGACAATGTGAGAAAGGGTATGTTCACTTTAAATCTTCTATTTTCTCTACTTATTTTAAACAATTGTTTTACTAACCGGCCAAAAAATATTTCAAGTTGGTCTTCTGTTGCAATGATATACAATTATTTGGAACTTCTTGTTACAATTTCCTCCAGACTCGAGGTAGTTGAAATATAATTCTCATTCTTCAGGTTACAATCGCCGTGAGACGTTTGGTGATGGAAATATAATTTTCAGCGCTGGTATTGGTTACTTGGGGTATCTTTTTTCACAGCCTACTGTGATAGTTCAGCTGTCCACTATGTTAATATTCTTAAGGGAAACCGCTGACGAGTCATCGTGTATTGTGCGTTTTTTATTTGTTTGGATCTCGAAATTCTGCCGGATATCCTTTCATCTTTTCCAATGGATATGAACGTCTTGCCCAGATTTCGTAGCAACATTTGATGCTCGTGGATCACATAACACTGCTGTCGAAGCACACCAATTCAGATTTTTCGTCGTCATTTGACCAATTCAGAATTGGCCAAATGATCTAGCTATCTATTCAGAAGTCGTGGCGGTCTTCACCTCGTTGTTTTAGTATGCAATTATTTTTGCAGTGCATTCGAGTTGGTTTGACTAGTGTAGTGTAGGCTCACATCTGCCTATTTAACTGACCACCGGCGTCTAAATGAGCATTCTCTTGCCATGAACAAGTACCTCTAATTTGAATACCGCACATTTTCTCAACGACTCCACGAACCACTGCACGACTTATAAAAAACTATACCTTATTTTTGTTGCTGCTTGAATACTGTGGCGGTCCAGACTGGACTATGGGAGCGTGGTCTATGGCTCCTCGAAACCAAATATTCTCAAAACACTGAAACCAGTTCACAATGCCGCCCTTTGCGCTTGTACTCTCTCGCACCATCCCAATCTGGCTCCTTCCTCGAGCTCCTTGCTGCTGAGCTTGGGCTACAACACATCATGGTGGACCCTCTCCCGCGAGATGCTATTCCCATTTGGCGTATACCAGAAAATATGCTCTGCCCTCACTATTTTACTGGCCGAAAGGCAAATGTTGCACCCCAAAATCTTCGAGCTATTTTCATAGCCAATGCAGAGACTCATCACGCTCGTAGCCTGCATATCTTCACTGATGGATCAAAAGACGACGATGCTGTGGGCTGTTCAGCGATGCTCCCCGGGCGCGTCGTCACTAGGAGACTCTTGCTATCAGCGTCTGTTTTCACTGCTGAACTCACGGCCATTGCCAATGCCCCCTTGGCGGCCCGATACTCTTCCAGATGCCAATATCTCAATCTTTAGTGATTCGTTCAGTGCACTCCAAACCCTGGAGATCTTCAACAATTGCCACCGTGTCGTTTCAGCAATCTTGCGCTGGCTTGTGCGATTGTCCTCCAGAAACAAGAACGTTCGTTTGTGCTGGGTTCCGGGCCACTGTGGGATGGTGGGCAATAGGCGGGCGAACGAAGCGGTGCGAAGAGCTGCAGCGGCGCCTGACCCAGCAGAACAGCGTCCACTCCCATATAAAGACTTTTACCCAGCGATTGAAAGAGCTGTGCTGAATAAATGGAACATTTAATGGTCTGATGTTCCTATGAGAAATGAAGTGCGTAATTATAAAGACACTCACACCCTGGGTCTCTTCAAGCAACCGATCTCGACGGACTGAGTTAACTCTATGCCGATTGACAATTGGATATAGCAGACTAACGCACAGACACATAATGGAGGCGTCGCCACCCCCATACTGCATGGACTGTCTAGTCCTTCTTGCAATAGCCCATGTCATGGCAGAGTGCTCCACATGGACGGAATGTCGACGCTCATACTTCCCCAGGAGTCGGTTCCTAGACCTTATAAATACACTCAGCCTAATGCTTATTGAGTTCCCTCAGAGGTAATTCAGTGCGGAACCTCTTCTCAGCTACCTGCGAGAAACCAGCCTCCAAGCTGAAATCTGATCTGTTGTGAATTGATCATACCTAATCTTACTTACAGATAGACTCCTCTTTTTCGGAGGACCACCGTTTTCTTTGCTCACTTTGAGTAGGACATATTTGTGATCTCTCCTTATATCCCTATAAGCAGTAGTGACCTAAGCATGCCGTGAGTCGAAACAATCCCGGAGACTGACGATGATTCGTCGATGACTTGATGCAGCGCTGGCTGCTGGTTTGACGTTCAGTGCCAGAAGGACATTGATTGACTCCAGTGCACTAGAAAGCCTTGACACTCTAATCTAATCTTGAATACTGTGGGATGAAATCAACCACAATTCCTACGTCTGGATCAGTAAGCAAACCAACAATTATTTCAGTTGCTAGTCAAGTTTTGTTTTTCATTTGTTGAATTCCATCTGCCAGAAAGCCATGGCATAGTAATGTAATCTTGTTTTATTTCACGTGATTGTGCATAACTGCATCTTATTTGCTTTGCCATTGTGTATCTAGAGTGTGCTGGATTTTCTTATTGTCTTCAACGCGCTTATCTGAAGTAAGACATCTAGAGCACTTCCAGTCTACATGTAACAATTCAGTACGTTTTCTGCTTATCGATTTGTGTTTTTAGTTCATCTATCGAAGTGATCCGACCTCAATTTATCTTGAAATCGAGTCGTTATTATTTACATCACTTTCAAGATTGTGGCAGATGGATATCTTGCTTTTAGTTGCAGTATCCATTGCCGGATATGTCAAGGTCTCCTCTGAGTAAATTCGACGTCAATATTTCAGGTTCTCTTCTCATTATACTGTAACAGTTAAAATAATATTAATTTGTTCCTATTTTATAAGTATTCAGTTGAAACAAATCAGTTGGTTCGTAAATTCCTCGAAACATAAATGTTTTTGATGTTACAGTACTGCTAGAAAGATGCTAAATTCACGAATACCTGATTACTGGAGTGAACGATTGGATGAATTGAGCTTATAGAAACCCGATATGAAAACAAAAGCAAAATAGGCTAGTTATAAATAAACATTGTATCTGTTAGAATAATTGTTTTTACCTATTACGTTCGGCGGGGGCACTGTATAGCTAGTCTTAGCTGCACTTGCACTAACGTATTTAGAATATATGTTGCTTGTAAATAGTAGATTAAGAAGGCAGGTGTTGCATACAAGACCTAATTGACAGAATCGTCTATGACGTAAGAAGGGTAGAAGAATATAATCTTGATATTTGTGTGCCCGTATGTGTGTATACATGCCGCCCCGCCCCTCCCATATGTGGAATGTTGTTTAGTAAGGCTGCACAGAAGGAAGAGGCACCAAGTGTCTCCCCGCCCCAAGACCACCGTGTCCTTACAGAGGCTCGAACTTGCAACATTCAGCCCCAGAGGTTGAAAGAGTGGTCGGGTACGATGAACACTGCCACCGCGTTTTTCCCTAATATTCTGTTACACGAGTAACTAGACTTGTCCGCTGCGTGTTGTTGGTCGGAAGTGCGTCCCGAACCAGGGTGGGTGGGTGGTCAAACTATAATACCAGGGTGGGTGGGTGGCCAAACTATAATACCAAACTATAATACGTTTGTTGCATAATAGCTACTTCACTAAGCATTGTATCTTTCATTCTATTACTTAGCCCGCGTTTACACCCAAGAAACGCGATAAATTTATCGTGTGAAACTATAAACATACGACGCCGAAGTAAAGTACTAATGCTGGTAATGTGGACAGTGAAATCATCATTGGAAAAACTTCAGTCATCGCCAAGATTCGATCCTGCGTCGCCGGAATACGAGTCCAGCACTCTACGCACTAGGCCATCCAACACAACAAAAGTTGTGATTCAAGCTTTCGTGGGTATTGTACTGTTTTAGG
>SDVV010006400.1:0-18483 GCA_016164225.1 Gammarus roeselii
CACCACGTAACTACTCTGTGTTCCAAGCTGAATGGAACACTTTTGTTCCTAAACTCTGCAAAAAAATAATTGGATTTCAAATCAAGATTACTGATTGTCCACGCTTTAATATTTTCTCACATTAACTACTGTCTTTCAGTTTGGGGGAAATGCACCATAACCCAAAGAAAGAAAGTACAACGTCGTATAAACTTTGCAGCAAGAATAACATGCGATGGGAACCACAGAAAACGGGACCACGTAAGTCCTCTCCCCGAAAAATTACAGTGGCTCAGTATAAACAACAAACTGACACTCCATGAGTCGATCAGAATTCATAAAAATCTTCTAGAAAAACATTCACCCGGCAGCCAAAGTCACATATATTCTCGAGGTGAAAAGAACAATCGATTCACAAGAAATAATGAAACTCTGCACGTTGAACATAGGAAAACAGAAACTGCCTGTCGAGCTTTTTCGATTACTGGACCAAAATCCTGGAACAACCTCCCAACAAGTCTCAAAAAACTTGAATCCAACAAATCCTTCAAGAATAGGCCTAATGAACATCTGTTGACCGATCAATTCAAAACGGTAACTTTGCCAACAAACACAAGCTAAATGCATTATACCAATAACATGGAAACGCATTTATGTTCATGAACGACCAACACCACCATAACTCTCAACATTGAGACACCATCTAATCGTTTTTACTCAGACGATACATATGTTTTCTATCTTGTTAGCGATCACAATTGTCTTTGCCAATTACCATAAGTTGTTAACTAGCATTTTGTCTATTTCTATGTTTTCAATGTTCCAGTCGTTTTAGTATAATTAAAATACGAACTCAGTTTTTTCGAGGAACGATAGGCAGCGTCTAACTTGACAACGGCTTACTCGATTCTAATATAATTCATTGATTTATTTCTAACTACTACCGTACCATTTTTGATGATACAATCATTGCCTTATAAGCTAACATTTTGCTTGGTTTTCTATAACAGATAACAGATCCAACTTGTGTACTCCAACATTGTATCATTTCTGATTGTCAATCATTTAATCATTTCCTAGCGATCTTGAAGTGTGTATATTGAATATTCAATTGTTTGACGTGTTTTTTTATGTGTGTGTGTGTGTGTGTGTGTAAAACTTATGTCGCCTATTCAACCCTTCATTATTAATACAATGATTTAGACCTATCCTTACAATATGTTAGTGCTTTTCGATTTTCCCAACCCTATATTGCATTCATATTCTCCGTATAATTCATGTTATCCATCCATATCTTTGTCATCGTACCCAACCCCATGTTCTCGGGACTCTAACCACATGCATGCTTGATTTGCCACCACATGTACTTGTTATTTCCCACACCCAAGTATTTCGTTGTTTATCAGCCCCTAAGTACTTTTATTTTCTCAACCCCGCCTGTCACTGTTTTTTCCAACGCTATGTAGTCGGATTTTTTTTTGTCAAAATAGACATTTCTGTATGTGCATAGATGATACTATTGTAAATAATATTTCGCTCCATGCAATCCGAACCGGCGGCCCCTAGAGATGAGCAGTGACAAATTCAAATTGAACTTTCGAAGAACGATAGGTAGCTCCCAGCTTTGACAAAGGCCAACTCGACGAGAATATAACTTATTGAATCATATCTACCATTTACCGTATCATTTTTGAAGATACAATCATTGTCACATAAGATAATATTGTGCTTCATCTTCTATAACAGCAGTATATTAATTCGGTTTCTGTACTCCAGTATCGAATTATTCTGATCGTCAATCATTGGCTCATTTCCTAGCGGTCATGAAGTGTATATATTTCAGTGATATGTATATATTTTATGAATAACTTATGTAGTCTATTCACCACTTCATTAATTCATACAATGTGTTATACCCATTTCTACAATATGTTAGCGCATTTCGTCATAAAATATGTATATCCAGTGTTATATATATATATTTTATGTACAATTTATGTCACCTATTCAACCTTTAGTATTCATATCTTACACCATCTTTGCAATGTGTTGGCGCATTTCGATTTCCCAACCCCACGTTCTCAGGATTTCTTGCCCCATGTGTGGGTGGTTTTCCCAATCATATGTATTTCGTAATTTTCCCGACCCCATGTATTTCGTGATCGCCCCACCCCATGTTATTCGTGCCAGGCATTCCTGATTCTTACCTCAAATAAAAAGTTGGCTGTCGATCATTTATTATAATATAATTTACAATCTGTCACATGAAATCAGATCCAGCGGCGAATTTCGAATTGAATTTTCGTTTACGTTAATTCAAATGGTGTTCACAACAATAAGTTTTATGAGTACTATTTTGAAAAAATGAAAACCCATTGCCAGATGATTGATGTAAAGGTTTTAATAATAATTTAATAACTATACTAATTGTCATCTATATATTTAGGTATGTGTGTGCACATATGAATGTGTATTATACTGATTGTCATCCATACAAGTAGTTGGGGGTGTGCACATATGAATGTGTATTATACTGATTTTTCATCCATATATGTAGGTAGGTAAGAGCACATAGGAATGTGTATTATACTAATTGTCATCCATATAAGTAGATAAGGTGTGTGCACATATGAATGTGTATTAAACTGAGTGTCTTCCATATATGAAGGCGGGTGTGTGCACATATGAATATGTATTACACTTTTCGTCATCCATATATGTAGGTAGTCGTGTGCACATTTGAATGGGTATTTGTATGTGTACATGTATGATGGTCTATTGTGAATTCCATTCAGTTCGATGAAGGCGAGCCAGCAGCACTCTAGAGATGAGTTGCGATGTATTCGTTTTCGATTTATCAAACTCATGCAAATGTTTTTTTTAAGATTTTCAATAACATATATTGTGAATCATGTTTTGGAACATGATGTAGCTACAAACCGGCCGCCGACAGATGCGCTGTCACGAATTCACTTTATCTCTCGTTTCGCTAATTTAAATAGCGCATATAAAAACTAAGTTTGATGTATTATACCTAAGTATTGAAAACACGTTGCTAGACGATGGAATTTAATTATTTAATAATAATAATAATAATACTTAAAAAATACCGGTCGTAGTGTTCTTCACGATATTGATCAGGGGGTAAAAGTTCAGCTTCCATGTACAAAGAGGAAACTAAGTAGAGCGTCAAGTGCCGATAAGAGGCGAGCAGCAGTTGAGCGAATCATATTAAATTGAACAAAATTTAATATGATTTGCCGACTATCCATAGTCGGTGAGATCTCTGATATAAGCCAGATATGAGAGCAGAAGTTTAGGACGTGAACCCCCATAACGTTATCCGACAAGAACTTGCCATGCAATGCAGACGCTCATGACATCAGAGAACCGAGTAAAATAGTTTTCCGAGTAGTTTATGGTACTGGGAATATGGGATGAAAACATTAAAAATGTGAAGTGTTGGGCTAGTCAGAATAGATCGCTTAAGGGTAGAGAGTGAAATACCCGTTTCATGATTGATGAGACCCCAGCGGTGCGGCTAGAGAGCAAATCTGTTAATAGCGGAATGGAGTGGTGCCTGGGCAGAAAAAAAAAACATGGTCAGAAGTGATCAACATAGAAATAGCACCAGCATAAATAGAGGTAAAATATCAATCACTGCAACTTTAAGGCGCTTCCAAACCCTGGATGATTTCAATTCATGAGTGTTCAAGATAGAAGGAAATTCCATGTCATATGACGGTGTGGTAGAGGTTCCAGGCTTTAGTTCCTTCCCATGGACCCACTTATGAGACTTGAGAATGAATATGTAAATCAGTGATGAATATATTGTAATTTTATCTCCGATGCTTGTCGAGCCTAAAATCACGTGTGTTGTTCCTTCTTATGAGCATGAGAAACAACTTCCACAAGTATATGCGTGGAATGAATTCTTGTCGGACGACCCACCACCAGAACCGTTATCGCCATACCACCCTGTGGTAGCTATTCATGTGTTAGACAAACGTACCGTGATCAGGCGGCGACAGCTAATGCGTTAGAGGTAGCCATGCTGGTTTCGTTTGGCTTCAATAGGCAGCTAAACGGCGAACAGAGTTAGCAGCACTGAGGTTGCCCAAAATGTTTGCCGGAAGGCCGTGGCTTGTTGATGAACCTTCACTTTCGGAATGGATAGGAAGGAGACTAATCACAGAGAGTTTATTTGTTGATGTATCATTAAGATTCCATGCGGGGTCATGAAGATTCATTGTGGCGTCGTGTAGATTCGTTGCGGCATTATGATTTGCTTTGACTTCATGATAATTGATCGCATAGTAGAAAAAAACTGTTAGTGAGATGGTTTTATTCCGCTATCGGTATCCTATCTGTTGTTCATGTTTCTGCCCTGCTCTATTTGTTCTAGGTACTGTCCTTTCCATTGTTCTTCTCCTCATCAAAAAAATTATCATCATCAACACCACCTCGTTTACCAAGCAACATAATAGGATAATCTCACTTTAGCTACACACGGTTTCGTGTGCTGTGTCCTTACGTAGTTCAAGACTAGCAGCATTCTTTCAAAATTGACAGCATTGTGGCCGAGGGTGCCCTTCCATGTAGCTATGCGATGTCCAGGAGTGTTTGAGGAGGGGTTGCAGGTGAAGTCAGTGGTGGATTATGAAGCTATACAGAGAGGAGAAACGAGGTGAATCGGGTGATTAGGAGAACCAAAAGGGACGTTGATGCTAGGTGGGGCAGACGGTTGTGCCAGAATTTTGAGGAAAGCAAAAAGATGTTCTGGAAAGAGTTGAGGAGGGTGAGAAAGGAAGAGACCGGAAAGGAGGAGGCGGTGAAAGATGAGAACGGCCAGTTGTTGACGGTAGGTGGTGGTGTGCGGAAAAGGTGGCCGAGTATTTTGATGAATTGGTGAATTTCGAGGATGACAGAGAGGCTGACATTGCAACTGTGCGTGGTGGTGCACGGATGCCGGTTTTGAAGAGAGACTTGCTGCGGACATTACAAAAAATAGGTGCAGGAGGCGGCGAAGGAGATGCAAGCAGGAAAGGCCCCTGGTTTGGTTGGCATAGCTACTGAGTGCCTGAAAAAAGGTGAAACAACGATTGTCGAATGATTGGTGAGGCTACAGATCAGAATGATTAGAAAATGTACAGATTGCGCAATTGGAGAGGATCAATGGGGCTTTTGGGGTGGAAGAGGGTGTAACGATCAGATTTGTGCAGTGAGACAGGTCTGTGAGAAGTACCTTGCAAAGGGAAAGGATGTGTTCTGGCCCTTCATGGATCTGGAAAAGGCATACAACAGGGTTGACAGGAAAGCGCTGTGGCGAGTGTTGCGTTTGTATGACGTGGGCGGAAAGCTGTTGAAAGACATGCAGAGTTTCTATGTCGGCAGCCGATCATGTGTCAGAGTGGGGAGTAATGTGAGTGATTGGTTCACGGTGAAAGTGAGTCTGAGACAAGGCTGCGTGATGTCTCCTCGGCTGTTCAATCTCTATATGGATGGAGTAGTCAGGGAGGTGAACGAGAGTGTGCTGGGTCGTGGTTTGGAGCTTCTTGAAGCAAATTGGCGGAGTTGGCAGTTGGGCCAGTTGCTGTTTGCGGATGATATTGCTCTGGTGGCGGATTCAGGGGAAATGCTATGTTGGCTTGTGTCTGAGTTTGGTAGAGTGTGTGAGAGGAGGAAACTTCGAGTGAACGTTGGTAAAAGAAAAGTAATGCAATGCTCGACGACTGCCGATGCGAGCAGTAGTATTAGTGTCCTCCTAAATGGATAGTTGTTGTAAGAAGTTCAGTGTTTCAAGTATCTGGGCTTCCATGAGGAGAAAACTGAACTAGAGAAAACTGAGATGAAGTCACGATTGAAGGAGGGGTGTAAAGTGTTGGGCGAACTTAAGAGTGTAATGAGTTGCAGGACGTTGGGATGGAAGCAAAGAGCTGTATGAGGATGTCGTTGTCCCAACTGTGCTGTACGGAGCTGAGACTTGGGGGGTGAGAGCAGAGGAGAGAAGAAGGTTGAATGTTTCCGAAATGAAATGTTTTAGGAGCATGGCTGGAGTGTCGCTGAGAGACACGTTCACTAATGACGTGGTTGAGGGGAAATTGGTGAAAAGGGTGTGGGAGGCAGAGGCGAGGAGATGTAGGCTTAGAGGGAGACCGAAGTTTGGGCGGATGGATGGTGTGAAGCAGGCGTTAGGAAGGAGAGACCTGAGTGTGGAGGTAGCGAGAGAGCGTGCACTGGATTGACGTGAGTGGAAACTGATTGTGAACGGATGAGTTTTGACGCTGGTCTGATGTGCTTTCCCGCACTAGGCACATCATTGAGAGACGTGGGCAGTGGGGGGGGGGATCATCATGACGCGGCAGGGGTTAACCAGTCACACTGTCGGGCCCTGCTGCCGACACTGACTTCGAACCAGGGTGTGTTGCGGGTTCCCGGCCTGACCCTTTCACGCAAAAGGGTTAAGGTGGGCGAGTGTGAGTGTATGAGTGTGTGAGGTGCGCCATGCCGTCGGCCACCCCTCTTGCGGGGGGATTTCAGCCTAGTGTCTGTATTTGAATCTGTATAAATAGATACTGTGACACATGGAGAAGACGGACAGTCAGATGGAAGTTTTGAAGAGGGACCTCAGAGATACATATGTGAGAATGAGAAGAAGCAGTCTGTGAGGAAGCTGGAGACTGCCCGGACAATTAATTGATTGCCGGGCAAACACAAGTCTCTCCATGAACTTACTAGCTCAGGAGAACAGATATAAAAGACCTGAAGTCAAATACTGTGGTAGGGTGTGGCAAATTTAGGAACAGGGGCAATTGAGGAGGATCTTCAGGTTGTAGAAATGTCGGTGGAACTAACGGAAACGTTAAAAATGTGCAAGGGTGCACGGTGATGAGTCCAAAGTAGGTGGGGGAGAAACAAGTTGCGGAGAATGTCAGAATCGCGAAAAAAATAGGTGGGAAATTTGTGATGAACAGAACGCTGGTCAGAAAGTGAGAAACGATGATGGAGGGTGTTATCTGCATCTGAGCCACTTTGTCACTGAGAGATGATGAATCGGGCTCTGCCAAGAAGTACTCAGGAGAGAAATCAAAAGAAGAAGGCGATACTAGGGCATTTACCGTTTCAGTGGATGTACGAGGATAGGTACCAGTTATGAGAGAAAATGCAGAGGAAGGAGCTCTCTTTGAGACAGGTCGAAACACTTTCCACACTGAGCTGTTGGGGTGCGGTTGGTTATACGAGCAAAGAAATCATTGCATGGGGTCGTAATTTCTGCAAAAAGTACATGAACTGCTCATACTGTGTACTCATTAAGAGAGGTTTTGTTTGCTTGGGTTGGTAGGCGGAGGCTATGCGGCGATCATTAATAGCATGCTCGCATGACGCGTTCCACTAAAGATTTATTGGGGACCTAGGAGTTGAGTGGGGAATACTTTTACTGCCATATCTAAAATAACAGTCTCAAAGGAAATGTAGGCTGCTGTTGCAGTATCTGATCTTTCTGTCCTTGAGGTGGCCAACTCCACAGCCCAGGCGTTCTATCTTGTGGCAGGCACATTGTGAAAGTTTCATCGAAGGCGAAAAATAGGCGAGGATAAATTCGGATACGAGGAGACATAATGGTCACAACCAAAATCAGAGGCCAGAGAGCTAGAGAACGAGTAAAAATGGCGACTGTCAAAAAAGGTTTAGGCTGAAAGTAGACCCGGATGCAGGGTCTGCCCGGTGAGGAAAGTTTGCAGGGTTCAGTAAAAGGAAAATATCACAGCTATTGGGGAGGCCTAAAAAGTAATGACCATTTAGGTTTCAAGAGTTCCTCAGTGATTCACAATGCTGATGGTGAGCATTAAAATCCCCACAAAAGACGTTTCGATAACCCAACTGAGCGTAGCGCGGGAAAACCGGATCTGTGTTGCTGTCAACTGCCACGGTCTCGAGCCCTCCATCATCATAAGCCTAAAGTGGCATTATCTTATGCTTCACAATAACTGTTATCTTAATTCCCAGCTCTCCAAAGCCATCACAGACGATATTTGCAGTAAATATGGAGGTGAAGAATGAAGGTGTGTCGTAGTGGGGCAAATGGCACTTGGAGAGATTCTTAATAGAAACTGCTCAAATCTTGCAGCTTCGTAATTGTCTCTTCGCATCCCATAGAAGGAAGAGTGTTATTGTTTTAGAATGAGAAGTGGGAATAGTTGGAGCTATGAAGAAAAAGTGAGGCAGAAAAAAAATGCGGACGTGCGGATAAGATGGCAGCTGTGGGACAATCGGCTGGAAGACAGGAAAGAATTCAACCTAGAAAATGATGAAAAGAGCTGTTATTTGACGATGAGCACTTAGCACATCGTGCACTGCGGCCACATGATAAATTACCGCTCTATATTTAAACTCATTGCAAATTTAATAGATATTATCCATTAAGAAGCATTCTCCAGACATACAACCGTATGAAATTTCCATTTAAAGTTTAATCACACGTGGGAAATGTCTATTTTTTTTCGGTTATAGACTAACCATTAACGAATTTTCTTTCGCTACTGCATGTACATACACCACTTCATTCAATTATTTCCCCAATTTACCTAAGTATACACACTAGTAGCTGACATCAAGTTAATTCGTGTCAGGCTACTGTACATGGAAGGAACGTCAATGAACGACACTTTCAACTTCAATAAGCAAAGGCTCTTTGGCAAGAACCAGAATCTGAACGGAGTGGCAGCTCAAACACCTAACTAAATAAATAACTACTTAATTTAGAGCTCCAACAGAGACTCTGAATGATACAAACAATGTAGGTTGGTGAAAGTTTGTTGTAGACTACTCCGAACGGCTGGGAGCGGTCGGCTGTACGTGTCGCCCGCGTTCCAGCGCTATATGCGGAAGGTCTGAATGACAATGGATGCTCTAAGACAACTTCATCCCGCACGATATTTCAATGTCATAGCCTCTATCTACTAGGTACTCTTGACTAAATTTGCTTGAGGGGCAACTGGCCTCAACATTACGACCATTAATACACATGTTATCGCGTTGACTTGAAGCGAAATAATGAAGAAGTGGCCTTATACGAACGCAAGGACTTGCTGCAACCAAAAACACGACAACCTACCTCCGTGAGGTCACCCATAGCGATTGCAATTATCAATAGCAACGCAACGCACGCCGGCAGGAGATGAGCTGTCACGAATTCATTCTAATCACTCGTATCGCAAATTCAAAATTGCATCTGAAAATTTGGTTTAATAGGTTAGACCTAAGAATTGAAACCCCATTGTTACACGACGGAACATTTTTTTTATCAATTTAATACGTTTTCAGGGCAGCCCCGCTATCACTGAACGGGTGTTCTTTCAAAATGTTTCTTTTCGTGTTTCCCCGGATATCCAATCCCCTATCCTCTGCTTCCGTTGGCAAATGTATGGTCATGGTGCTATCTCATGTGACCGAAGTGCCCGATGTGCTAAGTGCTCATCGTCAAAAAAAACTCTTTTCATCATTTTCTAGGTGGAATTCTTTCCAGTCTTAGAGCCGATTGTCCCACAGCTGCCATCTTAACCGCACGTCCGCATTTTTTTCCTGCCTCACTTTTTTTCATAGCTCCACCGGTAATTGGTCATTGAAGATTTCACTTAATCTTTCATCATAAACGAATTTTCTTCCGCTACTGTACAGTAGCGAGAGGAGATTCGTATAAGATTGATGATTCAATAAAATCTCGAATGATCACTTTCCGCTCGATATTTTAACTCATCGAATAAGTAATTGATATTGTCCATTGAGAATCTTTGTCAAGATAAAATACCGCAAGAATTTTTTGTATAAAGTTAAAGTGGGAAAAAGTCGATTTTTTTTTTATTCTCATCCTCAAACAATAACACTCGTTCTGCAATGGAATGCGAAGGTACAATTACGAAGCTGTAAAATTTAAACAGTTTCTATTAAGAATCTCTCCAAGTGCCATTTGCCCCACCATGACACACCTTCATTCTTCACAGACCCTCCGTCTTCCGGGGTACCATATTTACTGCAAATATCGTCTCTGATGGCTTTGGAGAGCTGGGAATTAAGATTACAGTTATTGTGAAGCATAAGATAATGCCACTTTTGGCTTATGATGATGGAGGGCTCGAGACCCTGTCAGTTGACAGCAACACAGATCCGGTTTGCCCGCGCTACTCTCAGTTGGGTTATCGAAACGTCTTTTGTGGGGATTTTAATGCTCACCATCAGCATTGTGAAATGCTGAGGAACTCCTGAAACCCAACAGGCCATAACTTTTGGGGCCTCCCCATTAACTGAGAACATTTCCTTTTACTGAACCCTGCAAACTTTCCTCACTGGGCAGACCCTGCATCCGGGTCTACTTTCAGCCTAAATCTTTTTTTGACACTCGCAATTTACACCTTTTCTCTATCTCTCCGGCACCTGACTTTGGTAGCGACCATTACGTCTTTATCCTCGCTTATTTTTCGCCTTCGATGAAACTTTCACAATGTGCCTGCCACAAGATAGATAGCCTAGGCTCTGGAGTTAGCCACCCCAAGGACTAAAAGACCAGACACTGCAACAGCAGCCTACATTTTCTTTGAGATTGTTATTTTAGATATGGCAGAAAAAGTATTCCCAACTCTACTCCTAGGTCACCTATAAATCTTTGGTGGGACGCGTCTTGCGAGCATGCTGCTAATGATTGCTGCAAAGCCTCCGTCTATTTAGGCGTTTACCGACCCAGCAAAAAAAAACTCTCTTAATGAGTACACAGTATGAGCTGTTCATATACTTTTTGCAGACAAGACGACCCCATGCAATGATTTCTTTGCTCGTACAACCAACCGCACTCCAACAGCTCAGTGTGGAAGGTGTTTCGACCCGTGTCAAGGAGAGCCACTTTCTCTGCATTTCCTCTCATCACTGGTATCTATCCTCGTGCATCCACTGAAACGGTAAATGCCCTAGTATCGCCCTCTTCTTTTGATTTCTCACCTGAGTACTTCTCGGTAGAGCCCGATTCATCGTCTCTCAGTGACAAACTGGTTCAGATGCAGAAAACACCCTCCAATCATCGTTTCTCACTTTCTGACCAGCGTTCTGTTCATCCCAAATTTCCAACCCATTTTTTTTTTGTGATTCTGGCATTCTCCGCAACCTGTTTCTCCCCCACCTACTTTGGACTCAACACCGTGTATCCTTGCACATTTTTAACGTTTCCGTTAGTTCCACCGACATTTCCCCAAACTGGAGATCCTCCTCAATTGTCCCGGCTCCTAAATCTGCCCCACCCCACCACAGTATCAGCCTCCAGGCCCTTATATCTGTTCTCCTGAGTTAGTAAGCTCATGGAGAGACTTGTTTTTGCTCGCCATATGTTTATTTTGTGATCAAAAATTCATTCCTTGCACATGAACTAGGTTTTCTTCTCATACTCATTGAACACAGTATTCAATTCCCTCTTCGCACTCAATTAATAGTCCGAGCAGTCTCCAGCTTCCTCACAGACTGCTTATTCTCGGTTTCTGTATCTCCGGCTTTTTTTCATTCACACCTAATCATCTCTGTGGTCCCTCTTCAAAACTTCCATCTGACCGTCTTCTCCATGTGTCACAACCTCTATTTATACAGATACAAATAAAGACACTAGGCCGAAATCTCCCAGCAAGAGGGGTGGCCGAAGGATGGCGCACCTCACACTCTCATACACTCACACTCGCTCACCTTAACCCATTTGCGCAAAAGGGTCCGGCCGGGAACCCCGCAACACACTCTGGTTCGAAGTCAGTGTAGGCAGCAGGGCCCGACGGTGTGACTGGTTTTCCCCTGAAGGGTCATGATGACCCCCCCCCCCTGCCCACAACCATCCCGTCGCTCAACGATGTGCCTGGTGCGGGAACGCACATCAGAGCAGCGACAAAACTCATCCGTTCACAATAGTTCTCCACTCCCGCCTATCCAGTGCACGCTCTCTCGCTACCTCCACATTCAGGTCTCTCCTTCCTAACGCCTGCTTCACACCATCTATCCACCCAAACTTCGGTCTCCCTCTTAGCCTACGTCCACTCGCCTCTGCCTACTACACCTTTTTCACCAATCTCCCCTCAACTACGTCGTTAGTGCACGTGTCTGTCAGCTACACTCCAGCCATGCTCCTCACACATTTCTTCTCGAAAACATTCAACCTTCTTCTCTCATCTGCTCTCACCCCCCAAGTCTCAGCTCCGTACAGCACAGTTGGGACACCGACATCTTCATACAGCTCGTTGCTTCCATCCCAACGTCCTACAGCTCATTACGCTCTTCAGTGCCCCCAACATTTTACACCCCTCCTTCAATCGTGACTTCCTCTCAGTTTCCTCTAGTTCAGTCTTCTCCAAATGGGAGCCCAGATTTTTGAAACACTGAACTTCTTCCAACAGCTCTCCATTTAGGAGGACACTATTAGTGCTCGCATCGGCAGTCCTCGAGCATATCATTAGTTTACTTATACCAACGTTTACTCGAAGCTTCCTCCTCTCACACACACTACCAATCTCAGTCACTAACCTACATAGATTCTCCTCTGAAATCGCCTTCAGAGCCGTATCATCCGAAAACAGCAACTGGCCCAACTGCCAACTCCGCCAATTTGCTTCAAGCAGCTCCAAACCACGACCCAGCACACTCGCGTTCAAATCCCTGACTATTCCATTCATATAGAGATTGAACACCCAAGGGGACATCCAGCAGCCTTGTCTCAGACCCACTTTCACTGTGAACCAATCACTCACATTGCTCCCCACTCTGACACATGCTCGGCTGCCAACATAGAAACTCTGCAACGCTTTCAACAGCCTTCCGGCCGCTATATACGATCGCAACACTCTCCACAGCGCTTCCCTGTCAATCCTGTTGTATGCCTTTTCCAGAGCCATGAAGGGCCAGAACACATCCTTTCCCTTTGCAAGGTACTTCTCACATACCTGTCTCACTGCAAAAATCTGATCGGCACACCCTCTACCACCCCTGAAGCCACATTTTTCCTCTCCAATTTCGCAATCTGTACATTCTCTAATCCTTTTGATCTGCTTACTGCCATACAGCTTACCGACCACACAAAACAAACGGATACCTCATGAATTACAGCATTCATTATATCTCCTTTGCCCTAATATAGCGGGACAATGCAGGCACTGTGTCACTCAACGGTACCACGCCTGCCACAAAACAAATGTTCAGAAGCCTCACCAACCATTCGACAATCGTTATTTAACTCTTTATCAGGCACTCAGTCGCTACGCCATCCAAACCAGGGGCGATCCCTGCTTTCATCTCCTCCGAGGCCTCCTGCACCTCTTTTCTAGTAATGCCTGCAGCAAGTCTCTCTTCAAGATCCATGAAGGGCCAGAACACATCCTTTCCCTTTGCAAGGTACTTCTCACAGACCTGTCTCACTGCACAAATCTGATCGTTACACCCTCTTCCACCCCAAAAGCCCCATTGATCCTCTCTAAATGCGCAATCTGTACATTTTCTAATCATTCTGATCTATAGCCTCACCAATCATTCGACAATCGTTGTTTCACCCTTTTTCAGACACTCAGTCCAGGGGCCTTTCCTGCTTGCATCTCCTTTGCCGCCTCCTGCACCTCTTTTCTTTTAATGTTCGCAGCCGGCATCCGTGCACCGGCATCCGTGCACCACCACCCACAGCCGGCATCCGTGCACCACCACCCACAGCAGCAATTTCAGCCTCTCTGTCATCCTCGAAATTCACCAATTCCTCAAAATACGCGGTCACATTTTCCGCACACCACCACTTACCGTCAAAACCTGGCCGTTCTCATCTTTCACCGCCTCCTCCTTTCCGGTCTCTTCCTTTCTCACCCTCCTCACCTCATACAAGAACATCTTTTTGTTCCCCTCAAAATTCTGGCACAGCCGTCTGCCCCACCTGCCATCAACGTCCCTTTTGGTTCTCCTAACCAACAGCTTCACCTCGTTTCTCCTCTCTGTATAGCTTTCATAAGCCACCACTGACTTCACCTGCGACCCCTCCTCAAACGCTCCTGGACATCGCATAGCAACATGGAAGGGCACCCTCGGTCACAATGCTGTCAATTTTGAAAGAATGCTGCTAATCTAGAGCTACGTAAGGACACAACACACAGTATCCTACTATGTTGCTTGGTAAACGAGGTTGTGTAGATGATAACAATTTTATTGATTCGGCAAAAATCAATGGAAAGGACAGTACCTAGAACAAGAAGAGCAGTGCAGAAACATGAACAACAGATAGGATACCGATAGTAGGATAAAAACAGCTCAATAACAATTATTTTCTATTATGCAATCAATTATCCTGACGTCGAAGCAAATCATGATGCTGCAACGAATCTACACGACGCCACTATGAATCTTCATGACCCCGCATAGAATCTTAATGATACATCAAAAAATAAACCCTTCGTGATTAGTCACCCTCCTATTCATTCCGTAAGTGAAGGTTCATCATCAAGTCACGGCCTTCTGTCAAATATTTTGGCAACCTCAGTGCTGCTCACTCTGTTCGCCGTTTAGCTACCTATTGAAGCCTAAGGAAACCAACATGGCTACCTCTAACGCATTAGCTGTCGCCGCCTGATCACGGTACGTTTGTCTAACATAAATAGCTACCACAGGGCGGTATGGCGATAACGGTTCTGGTGTTTGGATGTCCGACAATAATTCATTTTATGCACATACTGGAGGAAGTCGTTTCTCATGCTTATAAGATGGGACAACACAGGTGATTCTAAGCCCGACAAGAATCGGAGATAAAATTAAAATAAATTCATCCCTGATTCACATATTCATTCTCAAGTCTCATTAGTGGGTCCATGGAAAGGAACCAAGGCTTGGAATCCCTACCACACCGTCATACGACATGACATTTGTTTCTACCTTGAACACTCATGAATTGAAATCAATCCAGGGTTTGCAAGTGCCCTAAAATTGCAGTGATTGATATATTACCTCTATTTTTGCTGGTTCTATTTATATGTTGATCACTTTTAACCATGTTTTTTTTTCTGCCCAGGCACTACTCCAGGCCGCTATTGACAGATTTGCTCTCTAGCCGCACCGCTGGGGTCTCATCAAGCCTGAAACGAGTATTTCACTTTTTACTCTTAAGCGCTCTGTTCTGACTTGCCCAACACTTCATATTTCTAGTGTTCTCATCCCATATTCCCAGTACCATAAAGCACTCGGTATAATATTTTACTCGGTTCTCTGATGTCATGAGCGTGTGCATAGCAGGGCAAGTTCTTGTCAGATAACGTTATGGGGTTCACGTCCTAAACTTCTGCTCTCATATCTGGCTTATATGAGAGATCTCCATGACTATGGATAGTCCTTTACTCCTCTGACATCCCTTTTTCTGTACAATTTAATTTGATTCGCTCAACTGCTGCTCACCTCTCATCGGCACTTGACGCTCTACTTCCTTGGCCTCTATGTACTGGGAAGCTGAACTTTTACCCCTTGATCAATATCGAAAAGTACACTACGACCGGTATTTTTTAATCTCATTCCCTTTTTCACCTCGGCATCACCATTTGCTTTTATATATAGAGCATGTCGATGCCAGGCTATAACCTCTGCAGTCATTTTTATTGGCAGTCTATACTCTCTCTCCCTCTTGTCCTCCTCAAGGCTTTCTTCCTACAGCTCATTTCTTCTTGCGAATAATAAAATTATTATCTTATTACCTCTACATGGCATACTCCTTTAATTGATCCCAGCCTATTGCGTCATTCCTCCTAGCAATGAAGATTCAGACTCTGTTGCAAAAGAAGCAACAACCTTTTCCCTCCCTATTCACGAGCTGCCTATCTCCATGTCTGAACTGGGCTGTCATTTCTCTACTCCAGTCAGAACTTCTCGTCAGGTTAGGTGGACTGCTCTTTAAGGCCAGTACATTCTATTTATTCACTATCACCAAGTGTGCCCTTGGGTCTGGCAGGGGACACAGTCACGATTCGTCGAGTCTCTTTTGTCAGCTTGCGACTAGCTACTGTTCCTTCAAATAAACGACTGCATAAAACATGTGAGATTTAAACCTCAGTTTGCCCTCATTATCATTTCGATTTAATGGTCTACCATTTCTTTCTGTCTGCCTAACAACCATGCTGCCCTGCGCCGTCAACTGGTAACTCTGCGTGATCAGAGGCATTCATCACACAATCTCTCTTTACTTCTCCAAGGCCAACCCGGTGATCCTGTTGCAAATCTTCTCATCTACAAGTTTGTGCAGGGGTGCATGGTTTCACGAACCGCTAGGGACAACAGTAGAGTCGTGCAATTCCACTTAGCTGATCTCGAAGCAAAATGACTCCGGATAGAAGGGCCCGTCATGGAAAGAAGTTCTAGTTTACTTGTGCAAAATCGTTGGCGATTGTTGTCGTTCTCAATTTGCGTGACACCTTGGAGATATTTTTTTTTTCATCTAACATAGTGCTCGTCGCTGCTGTCAGAACATAATCCGATCTTTTATTTGTCAGAGGACAAACCAATGACCGGTGCGAATTTGTTGACGAAATACACCCTACAGGTTTAATATATTGTTTACATTACGCTATTTCTATTCATGACTCATTCGATTGTTTACGATCATGATTCGGAGGTAATGAGATCGACCCTAGAAAATAACAAACGTTCAATTTACAGTAACCTCTTCCTTTTATATTCTTGATTTATCTCTTCTCTGACGTTTCGTTACGTTCATCTGTTTTTGGGGCATCCTACATCACACATATTGCTGCTGCGACTACGAGTCCGATTATTTTTCACTTCAGGAAGATACAACCCAAGAAAAAAATCTTCTCTATTGCAGCTGTCATCTTAGCTGAGCTAGTCTCGCTGCGACATTCACTACATATGAGGATTGCCTCCAACGCCGACAAATCCAGTCGAGGCCCATACGGATAACTGTCTAGTATCGGACAGGATTTGCCAGCCGGTATATGGCCGTGATTTCCTCTTGCAGCGCAGCGAGGATTGCCAAAGAGAAGTGGCATCAATATTCAGACGTCGTCATCACTGTGCCTAATACATTCGCCACCTGAAAGTCTAAGTTTTGAAAATAATAATAACTGCAGATATATTCAAGACGCTGTCAACTCTTTGAAAGCCGTAGAGCATTTATATAAAGGGGTCCATCACCATCGGACCACTGATGTTTATACCTGAAGGATTTTGACACCGTAGAACAACACTCTAGCATCCCCGTGCCAACTGATAACTGATGGCATTTGACACCATCGAGTATTCTAGCATTTCTGTGTCAATTGACAACTGGATCACATTTAATGTGTGCCACCCGGCTATGTAGAAGCGTGACAGTGAAATACCCGATCTTGCACTGCATGGTCTACTATTCATGTTACTGTACGCGAAAATACTGCCGCTGTCTACCACTGGACACATCTCTCATGCTAGAAATAACCGCAATCACCTGATGTTCGGTTTGGGAAATGAAATTCCCACAACCTTACCTCGTCATTATGTTGCTTCGACATTCCTACGACCTTGCTTGTCTACAAAGTGAATTGCTGTGGAATGTCTCCCCCTGCTAGCATGGCAGAGTAATACTGGTGATCCCAATTTCCGTAATAAATTAGCAACCGAATGTAATTGATATGTTATATACTCATGGAGGGTGTATTTTTGCTATCACATCATACTTATTTTCAGGGTCTACATGGAAAAAAACAAATTTGCGTCTTTGGTTCATCAGTATTGGGCCTATACCATTCAATCTGTCATTTGTTCAATTCAGTTATACCAATCTTTACCCACCTCGCTTTTTCATATGGAAATTAATGAAACGATCGAAGTTAAAGTTAAGTAGGTAAATAATTAGAAAAAAGCACGTGAAACGTTTTGGCGCTCTGTGAGAAGGCATTTAGTAAAATAACCTACAAAAAAACGGGCTGCAACCGTTTATACCACCGGAGCCCAAATCGAGAAGATCATTATTAGTGAAGAGGAATAATTCGTTGATTTATAACAATAATACATTTCAAATCCCCATAGAAATGGAAAACAATAAAACCGGGTCCATAGTAAGCGAGACCTTTCGACTTTAAAATTCAAAAGCCATTAAAATAGTATTTGAATCTGAGGAGATGGCAATTAAAACTTTGAAACACATTAGTACCACAACTATTCACAATTTTTGTTAATTCAAATGAGCATCAACTGAGGGAAATATAAACCTGTTTATATTTTAATATATCAAAAAATGGGCACTGAGAAGTAAAATGCGTAATGAACAACATAACTCTCCCTAAACATATCCTAACACTAGTAGTTAAGAGGACCGGAAAACGCGGATTTTGGCAAAAGGGGCTGGAAACGCGGATTTTGGCGTGAAGTGGGCGCGAAACACGGATTTCGGCGTGTAGGGTTCCATAAGAGTGCCCAGGTGAGCGGCAGTGATTGTGGTTGATTGTCATTTTTTGTATAGTATATGTTGATTATAAA
>SDVV010006401.1:0-18482 GCA_016164225.1 Gammarus roeselii
ATTCATAACGTTAGTTCATATGATAGCCCATGGTGCGCACTTATTCCAGTTCCTAAACCTGTGTTTTCATAACTGCTCCCAATGGTAACCTGGTGTGCATGGCTGTGCTGGCCTCCCCCTGCTCTGTTGCTCCTAACCGGTTTGTAGTGCTGCTGGAGGAGGCTGCAAAGGTAAGAGACGAAAGTAAAAGACCTCAATAATCTTATAGATTGTGGTTTTGACCATCTTTGGGTTGCCATCTAGTGTAACATCATCTGGTTTGCACACAGTTAATATATCTTTCGCAATTTCTTGCATTATTTTAATGTTACTTATGAGTTGCTGGGCCATCCTAATGGGGTGGTCCAGTGTTGACACACTTTTTCAAATCATTGCAAATGGATCCTTAGCAACACAAGCATAACATAGGATAATGGATCTTATTAACTGTGGCCAGAAGCTTCATATGACTGTTATACTTTCTGGGCAACACTACGTAAATAATACGTCAATATGGAGCCAACCTATGTTGACGCATGTCCAATGCGAATTGGAATTACTCCAAATCGTGATTCTTGCGGAGTTCTGAGAATCAATCAACCACAGAATTGCATATACTTAACAGCACACGCTGTGGAGTTAAGTACAGACGCAATACCTCTTTCTGCAAAGTTTTCTGGCAGAGGGGGGAGAAGGGAGGTGTATAGTATAGACATAGCTGTGGAGCAGCACAGGCCCTCTCACCTCCGTTGCAATCCACACACTGACATGCGTGCTGCTAGAGACCTTGAGAATCAAGACTGCCGCGTAGTTCAACTAAACGCCCCCTTGGCAGTTGCGTGCTGCGTTCAAGTCTGGCGGTTGCCAAGCAGTGGCCTAGTTCAACAATACTGCCCAAAGTTGACGTAGCATGCCGACACAACGCAGCTTGCTGCGTTGTGTCGGCCTTATATGCTTTAAAACATCATATCAAATAACATGCTGGGGTCATAAGGTACAAGGGCAGTTGCCAAATATCCACATTTTTGACACTCAAAAACAATTTGTTGACAAATTTTCATTAATAAAAAAATATGAATAAATAGTTCCACACACCATTGGGTACATAATGTTATTAATTAGCATATGTGAAGCCCACGATTCTATCTCTTCAAACTGTTGGACCTATGAGCATTTTTGTGATACTGCGTCAACACATGGCCAGGTGCGTCAACATAGGGCATTGTGGGAAGTGTTGATGCACTAGGTTCATGCCCCCCCCTACAATGAAAAAAAAGTGTGAATATATTTTCATGAACATATATCAAAAGATGACATTTTCTGATTGTTTAGGTCTATATCCAATGTTCAGGCCTTATGACCCGGCATCAGGAATTTTGAAAAGTGTTGAAAAACTGGTTCAACACTGGGCCCCCTACCCTACTCACCACCATCTCAACATTTATTCATCCTTGAGAGTGAATGAAGCCATGAGCTATTTCTCTTGCAAATCCTCAATTTTTTTGTTAGGTGATATTTACCCGTTTCTCCACCACTGCTGGTCTCCTTCACTGGCTTCTGAGCCACTTCTCTAAGATCCCTGTCTACCTCAGGTCCAACACTGTTCGCCTGGTCAGGCATAGCTATACACAATATATGAGCCCACACGGTTTTATGTTCACACAACAAGCTCCGGTCGAGTAATGTATCTTTTGGATTACAATATGTTTAATATGCTCTGCCCCATTTGGTTGACCCTGATGGCAGGGAAATGGAAGGTGTAACCAAAAACCTTTACATGTCGTAAAAGGCAACCAACAGGGCGAAGCAATGAGTTTAGGCATCCCTTCCTCTGTGAATCCTCTCTCAAAGACTGCAAGACCAGCAAGTATGGAGAGGCTTGCGCTTCTCTAAACTTTTTGTTAAGATTACTGAATGTGTTTGATTGTAGTATAAATGAAGCAAAAGGGAGAGATTGGCAAGACCTTTGCATGGAAGAAGTTTGATGTGTTGGCGTTTAGCTAGAGGAAGTTGGAAGGTAGAGGCGAATGAGTGTGGCATGGTAGGAGGAAGTAGGGCGTGGAGGAAGGTTGGACACAAGAAAGAAGGTGTGGTGTTGATGTTGAGGGATCGTGGGGCTAGTAGTGTTACTAAGTTGTGGAAGGAGTCTTCTAGATCAGTGTGGATGAGTCAAGTTGGGTTGCTATAGCAAGATGAGCGTTTGTGAGTGCTTACAGACCTGGAAGCAAGAGTAGTGAGGATGAGAGAGAGCAATATTGGTTTACCCTGAGTGAGTGTATTGTGAGTTTTAGAGGCCAATGCATCTTGGTTGTACTATGTGACCTAATTGTGAGATTTGGAAATGTATTGGTGGAAAATGCGGTAGGGAGTTTTGGCGTTCCTAGTGGAAATTACTGGAGAACCTGATAGGTTTGTGCATGGAGGAGCTGCTAGAGGTGTGAAACTGCTTTTTAAAGAAGCAAGATGTCCACAAGAACACACTGGTAAGGAAGAGCGTTGATGGATTTTGTGCTGATTTTGAGGAGTGTGGTGTGGAGGCTGTTCGATATGTTAGTGTTGTGAGGGAAAGGTGAAGGAATGTATAACAGGAACACAATACAGTAGGAGGAGGAAGAGAGAGAGAGGGACAATGAGTGAACTGTTGTGGCTAGCCCAGCTCAGAAGTTCCAGCAGCTGTCAAGAGAGGAATATGACTGCGAGAGGGCAAAAGACATGGTAATATTGACACAGAATGCATAACATTGAGATGCATTGTAGAGATATGTACAAAACGGTGTGTGGGGTGGGCAGGTGTAGGAGGAAAGGCTGCAAGTGGTGGAACAAGGTGACTAAACTGGTGGTGGCGCAGAGAAGAGAACCAGTTGAGTGATTTCAAGCAAGGTCAGTGATGGCCCATGACAACTATATAGACTGGTGAAATGGGTGTCACCTGGCATCAGGTGACACACCTGATGCCTGGTGTGTCAGGCAATTGTGGCAGAAATTTGAGATTACAAAGATGTTCTGAAAAGAGAAAATGAACGTGGGAAAAGAAGAAATGCTAAAAGAGCAAGTAGTGAAAGATCTTAATGGACAATTGCTGTTGGAGAATGATACTGTATGGAAGAGGTGGGCTAAGTATTTGAATGTTCACATCAGAGAGGCTGACATCGTTGCTGTGTGTGGTGGTGCACAATGCCGGTTTTGGGAGCAAGGCTTGAAGCGGACATCACTAAGGAAGAAGTGCAGGAGATGACAAAGGTGTTCAAAGCAGAGAATGACCCTGGTGTGGATGGCATTGCGACTGAGTGTCTGGAGAGGGGGTAGAGTAACAATAGTTAAACAGCTGGTGAGGCTACTGGATCAGTTTTGTATCGGACATTGTGCCCATTGAGTAGTTCTGTGCTTGCATTGATTTGCTGTATTTAGGCAATGGAGATACAAATTAATTCTGCAACTTGAGAGGTATCAGTTTGTTATGTGTTATTGGTAAGTTGCACGGAAGTGTGATAACCAAGAGGCTTAGAGACTGTCCGGCTGTTGCGGTTGGCGAGAAACAGTGTTGCTCTAAGAATGATGGAGGGTGTGCCGATGAGATTTTTGCTATGAGACTAGTCTGTTAGAAGTACCTTGTGAATGGAAAGGATTTGTTTTGTGCATTTATGTATCTAGGAAAGGCCTACAATAGGGTCGGTAGAGAGGTGCTATGGTAGGTAGTGCATTTGTATGGAGTGGGTCAAAAAAATTTGAAAGAGGTTCAGAGGTTTTAGGTTGGAGCATGTGTCAGAGTGGGAAGTGTAATGAGTTGCTCAGTTTGCTATGGAAGTAGGACTGGAGTGGTCAGGCAGGTGAATGCAAGAGTAATTGGTCTAGGCTCAGAGCTGTTGAGGCAGAATTGACTGAGTTAGTAACTGTTTGCAGATGATACAGCACTGGTGGCAGCCAGAAGAGAAGTTGTGTCGGCTAGTGTTGGAGTTTGGTAGAGTGTCATGTTTGGTGCACTGAAGATGAAATGAGCTGTAGGATGTTGGATCAACTACACCTTCATAGTTATTTCAACTGTGCTCTACAGGGCTGAGACTTTTGGGGCGAGTGCAGGAGTGAGAAGGTTGAATGAATTTCTGCTGAAATTTTTGAGGCGCGGAGGCTGAAATTATGCCAAGAGATTGGATCAATAATGATGTTTTAATTAGAATGAGTAAGGTGATAAAGTTAGAGGACGGAGTGGATTCACGTGTTGTGAGTTAGTTGGAGCACATGGTGAGGATGGATGATGGGAGGTTAGGGAAAAGAGTGATCAAAGCAGAGGTGATTAGACGCAGGCCTTGCAGTAGACCAAAGTTTGTACAAATGGTCTATTGCCTTCTTCTTCCAGCAGACGGTTGGGAGAAGAGACATAACTGTAGAAGTGGCAAGAAAGCGTGCCCTGGATTGGCGTATGTTGAGATTGGTTGTTAATGGATGACGTTCGATGCTGCCTTTAATTACTTTCCCGCTCATGCCGTTGCGTTGAGAAACATTGTTGAACGTGGCAATGCGTGGACGCATGCCAATTGTGAGGTAACAGGGGTCTAACAGAAAACTGTTTGGCTCTGCTGTTAAATCTGAGATTCGACCCCATTTCTGGGGGATGTGGCTTGGATCTGTATCTGCATTTTGTTGACTATCTCAAGTGTTCTGTCTAAGAGATGTGCGTGCATTTTGGTGTATGTTAATTATCCCTGCTTGTCCAGGGCCTTTTCCGGGTAACATTGGTGTCGCGGGTAATGAGCGGACGGATGATGCGGCGCAGAGAGCTGCAGGGATGCCTGACCCTGCAAAACATTGCCCAATTCCATATAAAGACTTTTATCTGGTAATTGAAAAAACTATGGATAACACATATAACATTGAATGGTCTGATGTTCCCCTGAAATGCATTGCAGACTAGGAATCACACAGACACCTTGGGATTCTTCATATAATCAATCTCTACAGGCCTTGATTATTTGATGTTGAATAAGAATAGGAAGTGGTAGACTAAAGCACAAACATCTTAGGGAGTCATCACCGCCTCTAATTTGCATGGGCTGTCTATTCCCCCTTACAGTTGATCTTGTCTTAACAATGTCCAACTTAGACGGAATGCCTAAGCACCCACTTTCCCAGGAGCTGGTTCCTGGACCCTCTATCCCCCTCCTACCTTGTTTCGAATGAAACGTGCTTCCTTCACCTTCCCTACAATTGTAGTGGCTTGAGCATGCCATGAGACAAGACAAACCCGAACACACAAAACTTGTCGAAGACTCGATGCAGTACTAGTTGCTGGTTTGACTTTTGGTCCCAGAAAGACATTGACTTCAGCGCACCTAAAAGCCCCCGTCACTCTAATCTCATCTTGTCCAGGGCCTCAACGCCGCCTTGTTCCACGAGAACCCGGACCCTCGGTCATACGTGTCTTTGGTGCCGACGAGCGCCATCACAGGCGACGGAATGGGCAACTTGATTGCCCTGGTGTGCGACATGTGCCAGTCGAAGCTGGCCCCGCAGCTGCGCTTCTCTGAGGAGCTGCAGTGCATCGTGCTTGAGGTCAAGACCATCACTGGTCACGGCACCACCATTGATGTTATCTTGGTTAACGGCCGTCTCAGAGAGCAGGACACCATCGTGCTGGCAGGAACAGACGGGCCTATCGTCACACCTATACGGTGAGTGACGTCTATGTGTCGTGTTTGATGTACTGTGCTTTCAAATCACCCCACAATTGCATCGCTGGAATCTGTTCTGCTTTCTCTTCACTCGACTCTCTAATGACACCCCTTTACTCTGATTAAAGTTGAAGGCCAACAGTTGAAACCTCACGTACAAGTTCTAATGAACCTCAAAGTTTTGTGCTTAGTGTCATGTTCCTCACGTCATTGATACTAGTAGTAAATAAAATTATGTTTGCACTAAGCAGAATCCCCAGGTGGGGTGGGGTATCCAACGGCCGGGCGCACCTCACATTCTATTCATACACTCACACGGCGTAGCCCTTTAGCGCTGCAGGGTCCGACCGGGCGACTCCGCAATACACTCAGGGTCTTGAGTGCGGTCCGAGGTCAGTGTTAGCAGCAGGGCCCGATAGCTTGACTGGTTCACTCCTGCCGCCTCATAGTGACCGGTTCTCTCCCCCCCTCCATTCACGACAATGCAGCTTCTTGATAAGATGCCAAGGGCGGGAAAACGAATCACGGCACTACCAAAAAAAAAAAAAATCCATTCACAACCATTTGCCACTCACGCCTATTCATTGCGCGCTCTCGCTACCTCCACACTCGTGTTTCTCCTTCCAAAGGCCTGCTTCACATCATCCATCCACCCAAATTAGGTCTACCTATGGGTCTTTGTCCACTCGCCTCGGCCTCCCTCACACTTTACACCAATCTCCATCTATTCTCACCATGTGCCCGAACCATCTCAGAGCATGCAAATCTACTCAGTCCACCATCCCCATTCTCATTTGAACGACGTCGTTAATGACACTGTATCTCGGCGACACTCCAGTCATGCCTCTCAAACATTTTATCTTGAAAACATTCAGTCTTCTTCTTACACCCTTCAAGTCTTAGCTCAGTAGAGCACAGTTGGGATAACTACCCACTCAGGTATTCATCTATTTTCTTCCATCCCCGACATCCTACAGCTTGATACACTATTCAGTGCGCTTAACACTGTACACCTTTCACTCGCGACTTAAACTTAGTTTCATTGAGTTTAATCTTCTCTACATGGGTGCCAAGATACTTGAAACGCTGAACTCCCTCCAAAACCTAAACATTGAGGAGGAAACTAATTCAGTTTACATCAACATTTCTTGAACATCTCATTACTTTACTTTAATCCATATTAACTTGCAGTTTCTCTTGCACACTCCACCTAACTCTGTCACTAGCCTACGCAGAATCTTCTCTGAATCCGCCACAAGTGCCATATCATCTGCCTACAGTAACTGGCTTAACTGCCAACTCTGCTCATTTGGATCCAACAGCTCCAAGTCATGACTCATTTCACTCATGTTCACCTCCCTGACCACTCCATCCATCTAGAGATTGAACAGCCAGGGAGACAACACAGACATGTTGCAGAACCAATTTCACTGAACCGATCACTCTCCTCACTCTGACGCATGCTTTGCAACCAACATAGAAACTATGAACTGCTCCCAAGAGATTTCGGGCAAATCCTTACAAATAATGCAACACCCTCCACAGTGTTTCCTTTCGACCCTGTCATGGGCTGGGCCTTCACCAAATCCACAAAGGTCCGGAACACATTCTTTGCCTTTGAAAGGTACTGTTTCCCTTTGCAAGGTGACTACTTCTCACAAACTGTCTTACTGCAAAAATCTGATTGGGACACTCTGCACTACTCCTAAAGCTGCTCTGTTCCTTTGCCAATTTTGTCATCTGTACTGTCTAATCCTTTTAATCAGCACTTTCCCGTACCAATTACCAACAATACATAACAAACCAATACCTCTTGAGTTATAGCATTCTTTTTGTATATCCTTTGCTGTTCTACAGTGGAACAATACATGCACTGCACCAATCAATCCGCACCACGCCCGACACAAAACACAGTTTCAGTATCCTCACCAACCATTAGATAATCGTTGCCCCACCTATTTTAAGGCACTCGGTCGTAACACCATCCAAACCAGGAGCCTTCCCTGCTTTCATCACACGTACCGCTCTTGCAACTCTTCCCGAGTACTGTCTGCAACAAGTCTCTCCCAAAACCGGCATCAGTGCTCCGCCACCCACAGCAACTATGTCAGTACATCACCACTTTCCAACAACTGACCATTTTCATAGTTCACCTCATCCTCCTTCCCGGTCTTCCTTTTTCATGCCCTCATCACCTCTTTCCCAAACATCTTTTTGTTCTCAAAATTCTGGCAAAACTGTCTGCCCCACCTGGCATCAGCGTCCCTGTGCACCCGCCCACACGACGCACTCTACACACATTATTAACACTTTTCAGCAACGCACCTCTGAACATCTCTCATTCTTCAACAATTCTTAGGCCCAGTCCCATCAAGCTGTCATATTTCTCCCTCAACGCCTGCTGGAACTCCTCAGCTCTGCTTTCCACATTCAGTTCACTCACCTTCAATACCTCTCTTCCTTCTCCCACTCTTTGTGTTACCTTTCCACCTCTGCTCCACTCTAAATATTCCTTCTACCAGCAGATGGTCAGACTCCTCTACCCTCCTCTCTCAATACCTGCGCGTGTAACAGCCTACCCACCACTCTCTTCTACCCCCCTCCTCCCTCTTAATACCTGTGCATATAACAGTTTCCCCACCACTCTCCTCGAAATCCGTATGAAATCCATTGGCGCTCTCTCCACCACTGCACGATGGGCCATCCTTACCAATGTGTGACTTTTGGATATATTACTTCTTGAACAAGTTGTTTCCAAACACCAGCTCCTGCTCCCTGCATAGACGTTTCAGTTTTTTCCACTTTCATTTCTACCACCAACGCCATACCTCCTTATCATATTCTCTACCACATTCTCCACCACTACGCCCAGTACAACCACATTGAATTGACCTTCTTAACTCTCAATACTCACTCAGGTTATCTCAAAATGGCTCCCTCTCCTCCTCACTGCTCTTGCTACCAGGTCCATATGCACTCACAAATGCTCATCTTTCTATGCCTAACTTGACTTTCACCCACATCAATCTTGAGGACACCTCTTCCACTCAGTAACTCTACTGGTCAACTGATCACTCATTATCAACACCACGTCTTCTCATGCTCAACCTTCCTCCACGCCTTATTTTTTCCACATATCACACCAAACCTACATTTGCCCCTACCTTCCAACTTAGTCTCAGTCAGCCCCCCTAGGCATCTGTTAGGTTAATGGGCCGCACCTAGTCACTGCCAAACCGGGGGATTCACTCCCTTATTTTCCTTCAGACTCTCCTCTTCTTCACCCTTCGCGATCTCTTCTTTTCTACCCCATCTTGATTTGCTTAACTTATATTTACCTCATTTGCATCTTATGTTTAATTCAAATTTCCTCAAACCTGTCTCAGACTCCTTCTTGAAAGCTCTCCTAATGGTCGTTGTACACACATGCCGGTTTTAACTATTCTCCTTTTGAGTAGCAAATAACAGTCAAGTTGCGTTGTCTTTCATGCAACCTTTTCCTACAAATATCCCTTCTTCTTCTTTTCATTCTTGCTGTTCTTATGCAGGAAATTCCCTCCCCCTAGTGTAGATCTCATGCATGGGATCCACGTTTTCTGCCTCTTCTTCATCTTCCGCCTCAGCAGGTGTTGAAGCGCGCAGCCCGGCACCTTAACGGTCCACTGCGAATCCTTGGGGCTCTGAAACGGGGTAGGTAGTGTGTTGGGACCAAATGGCCTCAGCACCTTAAGAGTTTCTGTACCTCCTGTGACACCCGTACCTACCATAGACGTTCGCCGCATAAAGGACTTAGACTTTGCGCAGAAGTAAACCTCACTCGAACACTCAAAGAAGATAAACAAAGACTAACTTGATGCAGCACTGTTTGCTGGCTTGACATTCGACGGCAGAAAGATGGCACCCGCGCGCTAGAAAGCCTCGTCACTCGAATCTAATCTCACTCGGAATCAACTCATCAAACTTCCTTCTCACAAACATCTCTTCAATCTCTCCTCTTTATTTCATTCGTACTACAACCACGCACATTCAGCAACCTAAAAATTGGGTTCGGAGAGTCGTGAGCCTCTCCTGCCCTTACTCGTCTTGCCGTCTCTAAAGTAGTTTTTTTTACAGAGGAAGGGATTTCTATCCCTTTCGCTCCGCCCCTATTAAGGGTTTTGCTCGACTCTCTTAATGACACCCATTTACACTGATGAAAGTTGGAGGCCAACAGTTCACATAAAAGTTCAAATGAATCGTAAGGTTTTACTTATTGATTGGTGGAGTGTCACGTTCTTCATTTCATTGCTGCTAGTTGCCAGTAAATTTATGTTCAAAGGTGATCATAACACTAAATCCTAGACTTTCTAGGTCATTATGGAAATTTAAAAAGATATCATGAATGATGAAGTATTTGATTAGCAATTTTTCAGTAGATCATGCTATCTTCTAATTACCATAATTTTTTGTTGCGTATAATTTTTTGCTGTCCTAAAAGTTTGGTTTGGGCAGCTATCCATTGAATGCATCTTTTCCCTCCAATTGAAGTTGACTGAAACAGTGTTTTGTGATGTCACCACAAGTATTTTTTGTGTAATTGCGTTATAAACTCCTCTCACTTGATTCTAAATGTATCTGATGTGTATATGGATGCTCTGGTGGGGAAGTGAATGTCAGTCTGAATGCTGAAGCAAGTGTTTTTACTAATTGGTGCAAATAGGCAGCAATGGTAGTTGAGCCATTTGTTGTTTGCAGGTGATACTGCTTAGATGGCAGACCCATACGAGACGGAATAGACTGGTGTCCTAATTTGGAATACTGTGTATTAGGAAGTATGTGCGTTCTGATCTGTATAAATTGAAGTAATGATGATTTATTTTAGTGAATGTGAGCCTAAACGGTGGGGCGTTTTCACGCGTTTTTCTTTGCTGTGGTCTTCAGATTCAAAAGCTATGAAATTGTCCACACTACAGCAGAAAGTGAAAAGATAAATGAATGCAGATCTAAGCTGATGTGGGTGGCTACCACCAATTTTCTAACACGTCTCGACGTCCATGTCCAGGTCTCTGCTCATGCCAAAACCCATGAAAGAGATCCGCGTGAAGGGCGCCTACGATGAGTTTAAGGAGGTGAAGGCGGCGCAAGGCGTTAAGCTGGCCGCGAAAGAGCTCGAAAAGGCCATTGCTGGCCTAAGTCTTCGTGTTGCCCAACATGAGGACGAGATAGAAGTTCTCAAAGAACTGGTCGACAGGGACTTCAAACTAGCTATGCGCTCCATCAAGGTGAGAAAACTCTGCTGGTCAGCATCATCCTTTATGCAAGTGTTTGTGTAACACGTCTTGGAAACTTCAGCCATGTTCATTTTGTTCCAATCACCTGAACAAAGGTTTAGCTTCTGCCAGCTACTGGCTCCCTCTCTTATCTTAGATCTGGAAGGTAATACGTTCTGAAATGATATCTCGCTGCACATTTAGAGAAGTCGTTAACGATGAGAAGAGCACATTTTGAGTGATGCGGTGTCTGTGACCTCGTCTCTTGTGTGCCATTTCCAGGTCAAGGATAAGGGTGTGTACGTGCAAGCGTCCACACTAGGTGCCCTGGAGGCTTTGCTGGAGTTCTTCAAGACCAAGTCCATCCCCTACTCTGGCATCCGTGTGGGCCCCGTAGTGAAGCGTGACGTGATGAAGGCAGCCGCCATGTTGGAGCACGACGATAAGTATGCGGTCATCCTAGCCTTTGACGTCAAAGTGGAGCGGGACGCGCAGGAGCTAGCCGACCGGGTGAGCATTGGGACGGCTCGGCATACATTGGTGGCGATTTGGCCTATGGTAAACCTGATACTCATATGGTCTCAGAGCTCTAACCACTTGGGGTTGGACTGCAAAAAAAATATTAGCAGAAACTTTGTTTGATTTTTTTTCAATTCATCATACACTGCACATATTTGATGAAGTTGTATGAAGAAATTATGCATGACCATACAGCTCCACAACACTTTTCCTAGTGCTTACTTTTTACTAGACGCAAATGCTATCAGAAGAGTACATAGCCATTGCCAGCAGGACTCAAGCTTGCCCCTATAATGGTAAAGCATCCTGACTTCATGCTCACGCTCGCTTAATGACGAATTCTTCAAATGGTTACAATTGACATACTATAGCACAATGTAGTCCGTACAGATATTATTCAGTAGTGATACTCACAATTTAAGAATCTGATATTTGATCCATGAATGGCATTACTTTCGTCTTTTGATGATTAAGTAATGGAATGGTTCTGCCTGCTCTGGAGCCACTGCCTCCCTTCACAGGTTTACAGTTTGCTCTTCTACGCTTTGCTGTAAGGTAATGTCAGGCATCTATCAATATTATGAACAGAAGTAGATGTTAAATACTGGTTGATTGAAGTAGATTTCCTGGCTTACTTTAGAGTTGAGGTATTTGGTGACACTGACACTCTTCAAAAATTTCTATTTGGCACATTGCAAGGCTTGGTCCACTTCTTCAGTAGCAACAATATCAGGATACTTATGACTGTCATCAGTTGACTGGGATTGTCTTGTTTCTGCTTCTGGCAGTGTCTGTAATTTTGTTATGATGTCTTGGCTTGAAATAAATATTTCTACCTGTAATCACCTCATGTTCTTGCAATTTGCTCTGTGTGCCTCCATCCGAGGGTGATTTTGGCAACCTCCACGCAACAAAAATTCTACTTTATGCGATAGCTTTTTTGCACCTCTTATTCCTTGCATAGGGTAGTCATGTTATTCCTTGCATATGGCAGTCATGTTATTCCTTGCATAGGCCAGTCATGTTATTCCTTGCATAGGCCAGTCCTGTTATTCCTTGCATAGGGCAGTCCTGTTATTCCTTGCATAGGGCAGTCCTGTTATTCCTTGCATAGGGCAGTCCTGTTATTCCTTGCATAGGGTAGTCCTGTTATTCCTTGCATAAGGCAGTCATGTTATTCCTTGCATTGGCTAGTCATGTTATTCATTGCGTTAGGCAGTCATGTTATTCCTTCTTTAGGGAAGTCATGTTATTCTTTGCATAAGGCAGTCATGTTATCTCCTGCATAAGGCAGTCATGTTATCTCCTGCATAAGGTAGTCATGTTATTTTTTGCATAGGGCAGTCATTTTTTTTTGCATAGGGCAGTCATGTTATTTTTTGCATAGGGCAGTCATGTTATTTTTTGCATAGGGCAGTCATGTTATTTTTTGCATAGGGCCGCCATGTTTTTTTTTTTTTGCATAGGACAGTCATGTTATTTCTTGCATAGGACAGTCATGTTATTCCTTGCATAGGGTAGTCATGTTATTCCTTGCATAGGGTAGTCATGTTTTTCAATGTTTTAGGCAGTCATGTTATTCCTTGCATAGGGCAGTCACGTTATCTCTTGCATAAGGCAGTCATGTTATGACTTGCATAGGGAAGTCATGTTATTTCTTGCATAGGGCAGTCACGTTTTCCTTGCATAGGGTAGTCATGTTATTCATCGCATAGGGCAGTCGTGGCCGTGTTTTGCGTTGCATGTTAGCTAAAACATGCCCGCAAAAACTTAGTTGATTCTGTATTTATAATACATTTATTTTATCATTTGGATGTCTCGTCTCTCCTTCAAAAGCGACCGCTTTGTTCAGGGCTTGTATGAGTTGAGTTTGAGCATATATTTGAAGTTTCCATCAGTAATATGTCTAGGTTTGTAACGCATTAACAGAACCTGTGATGACAATATGCTTAAGAGATACCCATCACATGATGACTCCTTGAGTCATTTAAAATAAAAGTAATTGGAAAAGTGGGTAGGTTAATATTTCAGATCCCCACGTACTCGTGGTGAGTCCGTCACTTTTGAATGATGTCATGCTATACTGTTAGATTCGAATAACTTTGATGATTATTTAGTTTTCACAATTGAGAACGTATTTCTACGCCCGTGTATGCGTCATGATGTTTGTCAATATTTGTACCGTGTTATGTATGTATACAAACCCCGTCTGAATGCAATACGGCAGCGCTAGCACGTTAATTTATGATGTGCCTGCATGATCATCCATTACGCGGTATTTTTATTATATGTTTAATTCATGTCGTCTATTCCCCCCTTTGTTATCATATAATGTTTTAGACCTCTATTCCCACTATGTTAGCGCATTTCGATTTCCCAACCCCATGTTCTCGGGATCTCCCAAACCCCATTCATTCGCGATTTTTCAACTCTATGTATTCATGAATTCCACACCCCATGTATTCGCGTTTTCCCCAACCCGATGTATTCGCGATTTTCCATATCTTATACTAGTTACTTTCCAACGCTACGGATTCGCGATTTCTACCTCAACATAGACGATGTCTGTAAGTTCATTGATGATTATATTGTAAATTATATCTTGCTCCATGAAATTCTAACCGGCGGCCCCGTCGTGAGAAGCTGTGTCGTACCTTTGTTTCGAATTTCGCTTTTCAAATACTGTATTTGATAGTGAAATTCCATGTGTTATATTTAAAAATTGAAAACCCATTACCAGACGATGAAATAATGGCTTCAATAATAATAATAATAATAATATTTTCATGAAATTTGCAAACCAATAGAAATATGTATTTCAAATTTCAATAAAATCAGATGCGTTCAGAAATGTTATTGACACACGTTGATGTGTATCTATGAAACTTATCGCAAATCACAATCTGAATACTAATGAGCTAGGTATGTGTACATGTTATATAGACATGGACAGCAGTTTCCCCCTAGTTAGGAGGGTGGCCAAGTTAGGCTGACACAGGGCGTGGCGCCAAATCTCCCCGCCACGAGACCGCCGTGTTCATTCCGAGGCTCGAACTCACGACATGCAGCTCCAGAGGCTGACACTGCTGTCGGACACGCTAACCACGCGGCCACGGCGGCCGAGTTATAAGGTTATATAGCTAGAGTAAAAACTATTAGTGGCCAATAAACATGTTCCTACGTAGGGAAATTATATTTAATTATATATTTTTTTTCTGTATTGTCAAGGTGTTTATCATCTAAGAAATAAGGTTGCTTTTACCAAGACAATTGGCTCATTTCCTTTGCAACCCTAATTTAGGGAGATGTTCAAGTTGAGTGACACGTGCGTGGCACAACACGGGAAGAGGTAGCACATGAAGAGTTATGATGGCACCACAAGCTCGCAGAGACAGTGGCTATTGTGTACAATATGATAGCGGCAATCAGTCTAATTTATTTATCTGGCTTCAACTAGTTAACTAGTTGATATACCGACAACAGTTTTACTCATGCCATTAAAATAATGAATTGGGGGATTTGGGTGAAGGTTGCTTGAAGGTGTGCATCACATAGCTTTGTTTGTGCTACTCTATGCACACTTTGTTTCGTGTGCCACTCTTTTCTTCGTGCGTTTTTACCATTGTTGCGGTTCTGGTGTGCGAGACTCCCTTTCTGAGTATTAATCTCGTGCGTTGAATCCCTGTTGGTTATCTCTTGTTTATTTTCATTCAACCGAGGACTTTCAGACCTTTCCGCTACAAACCCAACCACTGAGGTCAAACTTGCACTACTCAACCATCTCTTAACGAGATCTTGCCTGCCTATGTGCGGTTTGTTCCGGTGACGTAAGCTGCAATTGTTTAGCCTTTTCATTGCATCTGTCTTTCATATTCTTTCACAGGAGGGTGTAAAAATTTTCTCAGAAGAAACTATTTATCATCTCGGTGACCGATACGTGGAGTATTTAGAAGAGTACAAGCGCAAGCAACAGGAAGAGAACAGAAGCGTTGCCATCTTCCCCTGCAAGCTTAAGATAATACCGAGCGTACGTTGTGTGGCCTCGACAGTCTTGGTAGACAAAGACGAGTCTTGTCGAAATAGTGCACAGTTTGCTTATGTAGTTGTATAAATTATAGCTATAGGTGCAAATAAACTTAATTTTTTCCTGCTTCCTGACTGTTTTATCTTGCTTGTTCTGTTCATTTGTAATGAATAGCTTCACATTTATCGATGATTGGTCGATGTACTGGAAGTGGTGATATTCTAAGGGTGATATTGTCCCCCGCATTTGTTGGCAGAATATCTTCAACAAGCGCGACCCCATTGTGATAGGCGTGACTGTGGAGTCGGGCATTCTTCGGACTGGGACACTACTTTGCGTACCAGCTAAAGAGGTTAGTACTTATTTTGGTTCCCTCATCTTGTTTGGATGTTTGCTCTATTTGTTGAAAATAAATCATACGATGTAGAAGCATGAAGTTATATGTTGATGTTTATTAAACTTCCAAAAAAACTAGACGCAAGACCAAATCCCCAAGACTGGGGGTAGTCGATGGCAAGATGCTCCTCACACTCCTCTCCAGCACTCACAAACATACCAAAACTTAGTGCTATAAGGTCCGGCCGTGACCCCGCAACACACTTGAGTCTGAGATCAGTGTCAGACCAAGGGGCAAAGTATAAAAAGACCTAAAAGTGTATTGTTATGTACTTCGATGCGGACATTGCTAGGAAAGAGGTGCAGGAGGTGGTAGAGGTGATGAGAGAAGAGAAAACCCCTGGGTTGGATGGCGTTGCGACTGAGTGCTTGAAAAGGGGTGGAGTAACGATTGTCGAATAGCTGGTTAGGCTACTGAATCTGTGTTTTGTGGCCGGCTTGGTGCCGATTGAGTAGCACAGTGCTTGCATCGGTCCGCTGTATAAAGGCAAAAGAGATAAAAAAAAATGTTGCAACTCTAGAGGTATCAGTTTGTTATGTATAGTCTAAGTTGTACGGGAGAGTACTAATCAAAAGGATTTGTGACAATACGGATGGCGCAATTGACGAAAAGCAGTGTGGCTCAAGGAATGGTAGAATGTGTGCCGGTCAGGTTTTTTCAGAATGATGAGTATGAGAAGAACTTAGCAAAGCAAAAGAATGTGTTCTGGCCCTTCATCGATTTGGAGAAAGCCTAGGACAGGGTCGACAAGAAAGTACTGTGTATGATGTTGCGTTTGTATATAGAGGACTTTAAATCTGAGGAAAGCTGTTCAGATTTTCTATGGGGGCAGCAGAGCTGTGTCAGAGAGGAGAGCAAGGTGCGTGGTTCACAGTGAGAGTGGGTTTGAGACGAAGCTGCGTCATATCTCCTTGGCTGTCTAATCTCTACATGGATGGATTGTTCAGGGAGGTGAACGCGACTGTAATGGGTCAGGGCTTTAAGCTGTTGGAAGCAAATGAGCAAAGTTGGCAGTCGAGTCATCACTGTTTGCGGATGATACAACACTGGTGGCAGATTCGGAGGAGAAGCTGCATAGGCAGGGTTGGAGATTTGTAGAGTGTGTGAAAGGAAGAAGCGTTGAGCTAATGTAGGTAAAAGTAAAGTAATGAGATGCTTGAGGAAAGTCAATTTGAGCATAATTAGTGTTGTCGTAAATTCAGAGTTATTAAAGGAAGTTCAGTGGCTTAGGTATTTTTGCTCTCATGTGGAGAAGGCTGAACTAGTGGAAACTGAGGTGACGAAGGGGTGTAAATAGTGCAATGAACTGTGAGACGTTGGGAATATAAAAAATTTGAGTTCCATGAAGGGGGAGTTGTCCCAACTGTGCTCAACAAAGCTGAAACTGGGAGGACGAGAGCAGAAGAAAGCAGAAAAAGGAATTTTTCCGAGATAAAATGTCAGAGAGCATTGCTGGAGTGACGCTGAATTGAAACGGGCGTGGTGAAGAAACTCGAGGACAAAGTAGATTCACGTGTTCTGAGATGGTTCGGGCTCATAGTGTGAATGGATGAAGGTACAGACACTGGACCAAATCCTCCGGAAAGAGGGGTGGCAAACGGCAAGGCGTACCTCACACTCTCCTCATAAATTCTTGCACAAAGAGGTGTGCGAACCTACTGGAATCCATGATCATTGAGCCCTAGGGGGAAGCCCATTATGACTCACGTTGAAGCTCTGGTGGAAAAGGCCAAAATCTAATCAAATCTCCTCATAAACTCACAACTTGGCTCATTAGCGCTAAAGGGGCCGGCCGTAGATCCCGCAACACACCCCCCGGGTCATGAGTGCAGTCCGAGGTCTGTCAGCTGCAGGGCTCAACAGTATGACTAGTTTACCCTTCCGCGTCTTGATCAACGCCCCCACCAACCCACGACCATCCCGTCTCACAACGAGATGCCAAGGGTGGGAAAGCACACCTGGGCAGCATCATAAATTCTCCATTCGCACTCATTCTCCAGTCACGCCATTTCATTTCACTCACTCTCACCACCTCCACACTAAGTTGCTCCCCAACTCGTTTGGGAAGTCCTGCCTTCAACACACGACAGTGATCACATCCCAGTGATCATATCGCTCCTTACTAACCGACCAAACAATCCTAACACACAGGAACTTCGATTCAACTACCGGAAAGCCAGCTGGGAGGAATACTCGACACATGTCGCATGGGACGATATGGAGGGCCTTCCCGAGGACATTTCAGAGCAAGACCTAATCATACATATATACGAAAAATTCCCAAGTGCAGCTACTGCATGCATTCCCCAATATGTACCCTCAACCTTTTTCCCAAAGCCTTGATGGTGCCCGAAGGTACAAGAAGCAAAGGATCGGCGTGACAGGATGTACGAGGCCTTCCGCCGCGCACGTTCCCCCAGGAACCGAGTAGCCTGGAAAAGGGAAGCTGCCGTGTTCCGCAAACTTAGTGTGGAGAAGAAGCGAGAAAGCTGGACCCAGCTAGTTAACACAATCAATCGAAACACCTCTCTTTCCCAAGTGTGGGAAAAAATCAGACTTATCCAAGGTCGCCCCGAGCGACCTATCCACATACTGTCGGACGGAAACACTGTCTATTCTTCATACGCGGACATCGCGGACAAACTAGC
>SDVV010006402.1:929-18482 GCA_016164225.1 Gammarus roeselii
TTCACCAGACATGAACCCCATTGAGAGTTTGTGGTGTCTGTTGAAGAATGAAATACATGAAGTCCCCATTACAACCAAAAAACAGCTTATTGAACGCCTCATAAAAGTTTGGTTCCATTCTGACAGAATCAAGGATTTGTGCATGACACTAATTCGTGGCATGCCTAAACGGGTACAAGCCCTTAAGTCTGCTAAAGGAGGGCAAACAGACTACTGAAATACTCGTTCTGCATAAATAATATGAAATAAATCATATATCAATACATAAATTGTGTTTATTTCACCTTTTTATGTAAAAATACCGAAAATCTCAAAAATCCATAATAATTTTTCCAGTACTGTACGTTTAAACGAGAAACTGCAAAAGCACGAAATACATACTTCCTATCCAGGAGAGAATCGTGGCAAAACTTTGTATCGTCCATTAATGTCAACACACCCATGTCTAAAGTGTTGTCCTGCATACGGAAAATGACAGGGAAGTACTGCTCTCACCCCCCCCCCCAACCCTAAGGGTGATGGGAACGACCCACACCAATCCGCGAGAAGTCTATGAACTCTGCAACACATTACTCCTTCGTCAGTTCGGATTCTGGGTACAGCCCTACTTCCAGTATCACAAAGCGTACTGCAGAACAAAATGATCTGGACTTCTCCATAAACTCCCTTATACCTTACAATGAACCTATTACGGTACGCGAAATCCTTGGTGCAATTCGCACCTCCAACCCTTCTGCTCCTGGCGAAGATCAAATCTCCTACGAGATGCTCCGGCACCTACATCCCTCTGCACTCTCCTACTTATGTCTTATTTACAACTCAATCTGGTCTACCCACTCCTATCCCGATCGGTGGAGGGAGGCAGTGGTTCTGTCTTTCCCAAAACCTGGTAAGCCTACCGATGAATTGACCAGCTACCGCCCTATAGCTCTCACCTCGTGTGTAGCGAAGGTTCTGGAGAAAATTGTGAATGCCCTACTGACTCGGCACTTAGAAGCGAACTCACTCTTCTCCCTATTACAATTTGGATTTCGACGGATGCTATCAGCGCAGGACGCATTATTACGCGTTGTGACTGATATGCAAGGTGCCTTGGACCGCAAGCAGCACACTGTTTGCGTTTTATTTGACCTTGAGAAGGCATGTGATACAACCTGGCGTTATGGCATCCTCCGAGAGATTCATCGGATGGGAATCCGCAGTCACCTAGCATTTTTCGTTCGGAACTTCCTCCGGCGGAAAGTCTCCCGGGCCAAAATCGGCGATCACCTTTCGGACATACATACCCAAGATGAGGGGGTCCCTCAAGGTAGCGGCCTTCATGTACACTATTCGCGGTTGTCATTAATGGGATCACGGGGGTGATCCCTCCCTCCATGAATGGGTCACTGTACGTTGACGACTTTATGATATACGCATCGGCGCCAGTTGTCTTCCAACTCCAACGTCAACTACAGAGTGCAATTGCCCAGGTGGTTGCCTGGACAGAATTTCGAGGCTTTAAAATATCTAGAAGCCAAACATGTGCACTTCATATCCATCGGTCTCATACACACACGGAACCAGACCTCAGACTTTGTGGAGAAATGATTCCTTTCCTACCTACAGTCCGCTTTCTAGGACTAATATTCGACCAGAAACTAACCTGGAAGTGCCACGTGCAGCAGCTTAAGATAGACTGCTTACAGCGATTTGTCATTCTTCGGATCGCATCGCACTTCACCTGGGGTGCAGATAGAATAACATCACTACGACTTTACCGCACTATCATCCTGTCCAAACTGGACTATGGGAGCGTGATCTATGGCTCCACAAAACCAAATGTTCTCAGGACGCTGGAACCAGTTCATAATGCCGCCCTTCGCGCTTGTAATGGAGCTTTCCGCTCCTCCCCTATTGTCAGCCTTCTTTGTGAAACTGGTGAGCCTAGTCTTGTCCTGCGACGGGAACTAATTGACCTCCAATTTTATTGTCATGTTCTTGCTCGCCCAAGCTCCCTTACGTGTACCGCAATCCGACAGCGCCACCCCAATCTTGCTCCTTCTTCGAGCTTCTCAAAACGTATCGAGCTCCTCACTGCTGAGCTTGGACTACCACACATCATGGTGGACCCTCTCCCACGAGATGCTATTCCCATCTGGCGTTTACCAGAAAATATGCTCTGCCCTCACTATTTTACGGGCCGAAAGGCAGATGTTGCACCCCAAAATCTTCGAGCTATTTTTATAGTTCATGCGGAGACTCATCACGCTGAGAGCTTGCATATCTTCACTGATGGATCAAAAAACGACGATGCAGTGGGCTGTGCAGCGGTGCTCCCAGGGTTCGTCGTCACTAGGAAACTCCCAACATCAGCGTCAGTTTTTTCACTGCTGAACTCACAGCCATTGCCGATGCCCTCTTAGCGGCTGGTACTCTTCCAGATGCCAATATCTCAATCTTTAGTGATTCGCTCAGTGCGCTTCAAGCCCTGGAGATCTTCAACAATTGCCACTCTATTGTTTCAGCAATCATGCGCTGGCTTGTACGATTGTCCTCCAGAATCAAGAACGTTCGTTTGTGCTGGGTTCCAGGCCACTGTGGGGTGGTGGGAAATGAGCGGGCGGACGAAGCAGCGCGAAGAGATGCAGTGGCGCCTGACCCAGCACAACAGCGTCCACTCCCATATAAAGACTTTTACCCAGCGATTAAAAGAGCTGTGCGAAATAAATGGAACATGGAATGGTCTGATGTTCCTATGAGCAATAAATTGCGTACTATTAGAGACACAACCATACCCTGGGTCTCATCAAGCAGCCGATCTCGACGGACTGAGGTAACTCAATGCCGATTGAGAAGAGGACATAGCAGACTAACGCACAGACACCTAATGGAGGCGTCGCCACCTCCTTACTGCATGGACTGTCTAGTCCCTCTTACAATAGCCCATGTCTTGGCAGAATGCCCCACATGGACGGAATGTCGGCGCACATACTTCCCCGGGAGCCGGTTCCTGGACTATCCAAATATACTCCGCCTAATGCTTACTGAGTTCCCTCTGAGACAATTCAGTGCGGAACCACTTCTCAGCTACCTTCAAGAAACCGGCCTCTTAACTGAAATCTGATCTGTTGTGAATTGATCATACTAAATCTTACTTACCAATGAACTCCTCAATTCCGGAGGACCACCGCTTTCTTTGCTCACTTAGAGTAGGACACATTTGTGACCTCTCTATATATCTCTATAAACAGTAGTGACCTGAGCATGCCGTGAGTCGAAACAATTCCGGAGACTGAGGATGATTTATCGATGACTTGATGCAGCGCTGGCTGCTGGTTTGAAGTTCGGTGCCAGAAGGACTTCGACTCCAGTGCACTAGAAAGCCTTGACACTTTAATCTAATCTACTCTGAATCTATGTTAAACATACTCTGAATCTACGTTAAACCTACTTTGAATCTATGTTAAATCTACTCTGTATCTATGTTAAACCTATTCGGTATATAATACTACCTATTCGGTATCTACGTTGCACCTACTCTGAATATAGGGTTGAACCTACTTTGAATCTACGTTGAACCTACTCTGAATCTACGTTGAACCTACTCTGAATCTACGTTGAACCTACTCGTAATCTACGCTGCACCTACTCTGCCACTCTTCAATTGCCCTACGGGGGAGTCTGCATTAACTTCGCTTCGGGACTCCGGTGGAAAACAAAATCAAACTACTACTACTATATCCCCTGCGTGTCGTAAAAGGCGACTAAAAGGGGGCGGGGCGTAGGGGCTAGGAATCTCGTTCTCTGTAAAACCCTTCCTCGAAGACGGCAAGACGAGCGGAGGAAGAAGAGGACGCGACTACACGTTGGAGCTCCGGTGGAAAACAGAAGAATCTACAACTACTACTACTACTCACGCCTCTCCGAACCCTATTGTTAGGGTCGCTGAATGTGCGTGGCTGTAGTACGAATGAAGTAAAGACGAGAGAGATTGGCGAGATGTTTGTGATGAGGAAGTTTGATGTGTTGGCGCTGAGTGAGACGAAGTTGAAAGGTGAGGTTGAATGTGAGTTAGGTGTGGTAAGTGGAAGAAAGTCTGGTGTGGAGGATGGCTGGGCACGAGAAGGTGTCGTGTTGATATTGAGTGATTGGTTGGCCAGTAGCGTTACCGAGTGGAAGAAGGTGTCCTCAAGATTGATGCCGGTGAAAGTTAAGATAGGCGTAGAAAGTTGGGTATTTGTGAGTTCATACGGTCCGGGTAGCGAGCGGAGTGAAGAGAGGGAGCAATTTTGGACTGACCTGAGTGAGTGTATTGAGAGTTTAGGAGGTCAGTTCAATGTGGTTGTACTGGGTAACCTTAATGTGATACAAAGGTATGGCGGTCCCGGTAGAAATGACAGTGGAGAAAACCTGATAGGTCTGTGTATGGAGCAGGAGTTTGTGGTCGGGAACAGTTTGTTCAAGAAGCGAGATATCCACAAATATATATGGGTAAGGATGGCCCGTTTTGTGTTGATTTCGAGAAGAGTGGTGGAGAGACTGTTGGATGTGCGGGTGTTGAAAGGGGAGGGTGGAGAAGTGTCTGACCATCTGCTGGTGGAAGGAAGATTAAGAGCGGAGCAGAGGTGGAACGGCAACAAACGAGTATAGGGAGGAAGAGAGGTAGAGAAAGTGAGTGAACTGAGTGTGAGAAGCAGAGCTGAGGAGTTCCAGCAGGTGTTGAGGGAAGAATATGACAACGTGAGAGGACAGGACCTGTGAGATGTGGAGGAAGGGTTGCGAGTGGTGGAACGAAAAGGTCAAACTGGCGGGGGCACGGAAAAGATAAGTGTTCGAGGAGTGGTTGCAGGTTAAGTCTATGAAAGCTATAAAGAGATGAGAAACGAAGTGAAGCGGGTGGTGAGGAGAGCTAAAAGTAAAAGGGACGCTGATGCCAGAGGGGGAAGACGGTTGCGCCAGAATTATGGAAAGAACCAAAAGATGTTCTGAAAAAAGGTCAAGAGGGTGAGAAAAGGGAGAGACTGGAAAGGAGGAGGTGGTGAAAGATGAAAACGGCCAGTTGTTGTCGAAAAGTGGTGATGTACGGAAGAGTTGGGCCTAGTGTTTTGATGAGTTGCTGAAAGACAGAGAAGCTGACATACTACTGTTGCTGTGGGTGGTGCTCGAATGCCAGTTTTGGGAGAAAGACTTGTGGTGGGAAGAGGTGCAGGAAGCGATGGGGGTGATAAAAGCAGGGAAAGCCATTGGTTTGGATGGCGTTTTGACATAGTGCCTGAAAATGAGTCGAATAACTATTTTCGAATAGTTGGTGAGGCTACTAAATTTGTGTTTTATGACGGGCGTGGTACTGATTGAGTGGTGCAGTGCTTGCTTTGTTTCGCTGTATAAGGGCAAAAGTGATGAATATGAATGCTGCAACTCGAGAGGTATGAGTCTGTTATGTGTGATTGAAGAGTTGTAAAGGAGATTGCAGATCAAAAGTATTAGAGACTGTACGGACTGTGCAATTGGAGGGGAACAGTGTTGCTTTAGGAGTGTCAGAGAGAGTGCTAATCAGATTTTTGCAGTGAGTCAGGTCTATGAGAAGTATCTTGCAAAGGGAAAGGATGTGTTCTTGGCCTCCATGGATCTGGAAAAGACATACGACATGATTGACAGTAAAGCGCTGTAGAGGGTGCTGCGTTTGTATTTAGTGGGCGGATATATGTTGAAAACGGTGCAGAGTTTCTATGTTGGCAGCCGACCTTGTATCAGGGTGGGAAGCGAGGTGAGTGATTGGCTCACAGTGGAAATGGGACTATGACAAGGCTGCGTGATATCTCGATAGCTGTTCAATCTCTACATGGATGGAGTGGTCAGGGAGGTGAACAAGAGTGTGTTTGGTCGTGGCTTGGAGCTGTTGGAAGCGAATGGGCGGAGTTGACAGTTGGGCAAGTTGCTATTTACGGATGATACGGCGCTGGGGGCGGATTCAGACGAGGAGCTATGTAGGCTAGTGTCTGAGTTTGTTAGAGAGTGTGAGAGGAGGATGCTATGACTGAATGTGGGCAACAGTAAAGAAATGAAATGCTCACGGACTGTGGATAAGAGCAAAATTTGTGTCTTCCTAAATGGAGAGCTCATGGAGGAAGTTCAGTGTTTTAAGTATCTGGGCTACCATGTGGAGGTGACTGAAATAGTGGAAACTGAAGTGAAGGCACGAGTAAAGGGGGGGTGTAAAGTGTTGGGTGCACTGAAGAGTGTAATGAACTATAGGACGTTGGGGATGGAAGCAAAGAGAGGGTTGTATGAGGGTGTTGTTGGCCCAACTGTGTTCTACGGCGCTGAGACTTGGGAGTGAGAGCAGAGAAGAGAAGAAGGTTGAATGTTTCCGCGCTGAAATATGTGTGGAGCATGGCTGCAGTTACGCAGGGAGACCGGATCACCAACGACGTGGTTCGAATCAGAACGGGATGGTGAAGAAGTTGGAGGACAGAGTGGATTCGCGTGTTTTGAGATTGTTCGAGCACATGGTGAGGATGGATGAAGGGACATTAGTGAAACGGGTGATGAAGGTGGAGGCGGGTGGTCGCAGGCCTAGAGGTAGACCGAAGTTTGGGGGGTTGGATGGTGTGAAGCAGGCAAAGGAAAGGAGAGACTTGAATGAGGAAGTGGCGAGTGAACGAGCAACGAACAGGCGCGAGTGGAGAATGGTTGTGAATGGATGATTTTTGACGCTGCTCTGATGTGCTTCCCCACCCTTGGCATCACGTTGTCGTGATGGTCGTGGTTGAGGGGAGACCGGTCATCATGATGCGGCAGGGGAAAACCAGTGAAAACTGTCGGGCCCTGCAGCTGACAACGGATCCTCGGACCGCACTCGTAACCCAGAGTGTATGTTGTAGGGTTACCGGTCGGACCCTTTAGCATAAAAGGGCTAAATTGTGTGATTGTGAGCGTGTGAGGTGCGCCTTGCCGTCAGCCAACCCCATTTCTGGGGGATTCGGCCTAGTGTCTGTATCTGAATTATTTATCTGTGCCCTTTTTTCATGATGATAAATTTTGGATTAGTTATATAATTATGTATCGTTAAACGCCCGCATGGGCCCTAGATGTACTATGCGGTGTGTTAGTTGGTTTAGTCCAACCTACGGTGGAAGAATTTGCACTCTCCCGGGCGCCTAATAAATGTCCGAGCACAGCTAGGCGTTTTGATGGCTAAATGGTGAAATTATGTTGATGTTTATCTTAAAGTGTGAAAGCCTGGAATAGCACTGTGCGTGGAGGAGACGAGACAGGTTGAGCCGAGTGGAGACTAGTCGCCAGGAAGGCGATGAGTTGAGACTAGCCAAGGCTGGTTGAGACCAGGTGACCCGGGAAATAGAGGGTACTCGTACAACCCACGAGACTCGAGGGACCCGGTGGTTTCGGAAACCCGAGGGGGGGGGACTAGGAAGACCAGGAGGATTTGGGGGGACCGACTCGTTGAAAAACTCTTGAGACCCTTTGGGACCCACTTGAGACACTTCGGGACCCTCTTGAGGCCCCTTTGAACCCTATGATCCCTGTTTTCCCCTCCCACGCTATAAAACCCATACACAGAAAATTTTATATATTTGAAATGCTTGAGAAGAACTATTAGCTACTACAGTGAACGAATTACTGGCACGGAGTGGGACAGCCGCGTCAAGGCTGGTCGAGGTGCGACCAGCCTTGACGAGTCGAGACTGGCCGAAATGATGCAAGACAAGCCGAGATAAGCTGAGACGATGGGGCCCGGGGGACTTTTGGTACCCTCTGGGACTCATCGGGCTCTTTTGGGACCCGAAGGACCTCTGCCCCCCCCCCCACCCTGCTTCCACCTTGAAATGCTTGAGTATATAAATAAGCTATCACAGTCCACAGGATCACCGTTGCAGAGGGGAGAGCCGCGTTGAGGCTGGTCGAGGCGCGTCGAGATAAGTCGAAACATGTTAACGCGAGTCGATTTAGGCGCGACGAGTCGAGACTGGCCGAAATGATTCGAGACAAGCCGATATGAGCTGAAACGAGAGGACTCGAGGGACCCGGTGTGCCCGGAGGACTTAGGTTACCCTCTGGTACCCATCGGTCTCTTTTGGGATCCGAAGGACCTCTGCCCCCCACCCCGCTCTCATCCTACCTCCTTAAACAATTAGTGTGATGTCAATAATCTGAGCAGTTTTCCAGCCCACGTTATATATGCCCTTTTTTCCTCTTCACGATCCACAATTTTGTCATCTGAAATAAATAATGTAAGTGTATTTGTAAGAGAGTTCCTGTTTGTGATTTAGTGAATAAGTGTTTTTTCAGTCTGCTCGCTGGCGCGTGCACGGACTATAAATAATATCTGTGACCGACCTGACCGCGTAGCTGGGAAACTGTGGATTTCGTTGATGTACTGCGGTTGACCTAGACCGCGTAGCTATAAACCTTGTGTAGCCGTGTACCTTGTACAAATTTTGACAACACTATCTGCTCGCACTGGCGTTCGTACACATTACGCTTGAAGTTCTAAATGATTGGATGCAGGGATTCGTTTTGTCTGAGTCTTTATCTTGCATGAATAAATAAAATTTACTGTAATTGAACTAAACCGCGTAGCTGTAAACCTTGTGTTGTAGCCGTAAATCTTGTATCAGCCTCTTGTCCGTGTAGCCGTAAATCTTGTTCAGCCTCGACAAAGATACCTGTACGCACTAGCGTGCGTACATCTTACTTTTGAAGTTCTAGATGATTGGAACCGGAGATCCGTTTCATCTAAGCGGTTTTCTTGTGAGCACCAGCGTGCGTCTGACCCGGCTGACATTTTCAGGTTATTCTAAATTTCACAAAGTCATTTTTCTCGTACACAGAGGTGTGCGAGCCTACTGAAATCCATGATCATCGAGCCCTACGGAGGAGCCTATTTTGATTCGCGTTGAGGCTCCGTTGGAAATGAGCCTCAAATCAAATCAGAAGGAGTTGTACGGGAGAGTGCTGATCAATAGGATTAGAGACTGTGCGGATGGTGCAATTGACGAGAAACTGTGCCTTCAGAAGAGGTACAGGATGTGTCGATCAATTTTTTACAGTGAGGCAAGTTTGAGAGAAGTACCTGGCGCAAAGAAAGAATGTGTTCTAAGCTTTCATTGAACTGAAAAAGGCCTACGACAGGTAAGTGCTGTGAAGGACATTGAGGTTGTATGGAGTGGGCAAAAATCTGTTGAAAGCGGCTTAGAATTTCTTTGTTGGGAGCAGAGCATGTCAGAGTGGGGAGCGAGGTGACTGCTTGGCTAGGAGTGAAAGTGGGTCTGAGACAAGGCTGCGTTATGTCTCCCTTGCTGTTTAATCTCTCCGTGAATTGAGTAGTCAGTTAGAGTTAGAGCTGTTGGAAGCGAATAGGCGGAGTTGTCCGTTGAATCCGTTACTGTTTGCGGATGATACAGCCCGGCGGCGGATTCGGAAGATAAGTTGTGTAAGCTAGTGTCGATGCTTGGCAGAGTGTGTGAGAGGAGGAAGTTTCAAGTTAACGTGGGCAAGAGTAGAGTAATGAGATGGTCGTGGAGTGTCGATGCAAGCAGAATTAATGTCCTTCTATATGGAGAGTTATTGCAGGAAGTTCAGTGCTTTCGAGTCGATGGGCTCCCATGTGGAGAAGACTGAACTAATGGAAACTAAGGTGAAGGAAGTGTGTGAAGTGTTGAGTTCACTGAAGAGTGTAATAAGCTGTAGGACGTTGGTGAAAGAAAGAGGTGTACGAAGAAGTTGTGGCAACTCTGCTCTACGAAGCTGAGACTTGGTAAATGAGAGCAGAAAAGAGAAGAAGGTTTGTGGGGATCATTGCTTGCGAGGGCGATTGTAAACATAAGCATAAAGATAATTGAGTTCATACAGATGTGATAAATAACGATTGGAAGATTGAGATAATGATAGAAATTGGTCGTATTCATTGGCGAAAAATGATGAGTATTAAAATGACGAACGAGGGTCTCGAAATGGCCCTGTTGATACGAGTTGAATAATAAAATACGGTACTTAATAATGAGTTATATGATGCATATTATTTTGAATTTAAATTTAATTAAACGATTTGAATTTCATGTTTTCTGACTTATTTAGTTTAAAGATTATTGGCTGATACAGGAGGAATTTTTAACGTGTTTATCACCACTTAACCTCTGAGATCGTGAGAGCATGCATGCAGGGTGTAGCTGGCATAATAATTATTGTACAGTATAAAACAAACGATAATTGTATGATGGTCGATACACAAGCACAGTCACTGAACAATTACATGACATGTCGGGTTGGTAGCTAACAAACAATGATTGTTAAATGGTTAAATGGCAATCGCATAAGCAACTTAATTGACTATAACGAGACGAGGAATGACTGAGAGATACGCTAGTCGATGTTGACGTGTGACAGGATAACGCCTTAGAATAATTAGTGAAGTTACGAGTGAAACCCCATGTTAGCAATGACAAAGGTTCACTAGGAAACTAGAATCCGCATTGAACTGGAATGCCGCTCGATTGTTAATATAATTGGTATTGAGATGGCTAAGAAGATGCACGGAGATGGCGGAGTAATGAACGGCACGTGAATAAACATAGACGAAGAATAAAGAACGGTCTTGAATACAAATAGATGGTGAACGATGAACGGCACGGAAATACACATAGATGGTGAACGATGAACGGCACGGAAATACACATAGATGGTGAACGATGAACAGCACGGAAATACACATAGATGGTGAACGATGAACGGCACGGAAATACACATAGATGGTGAACGATGAACGGCACGTGAATGAAAAATGACGACGAACACAGATTGACACCAAATAACAACGGGCACTCAAGAAGGCATAAATTGTATCTCAATACCAGAACGACCGGCAAACCGGGACTTACGGTATTGGTTGTTGTAGGAAGGTGCTTGAACAGAACGCGCGTCGACTACCTATATTTACTGTACACGCGATCACGATAACATTCTCAATGCACAAAGGTGGCGCCATGGCGGCCAAGATGGTAAAATCCGCTGAGTCTGCTGAATTGATCTATGGGGACGGTGGAGGTTGAGTTTTGATGCGCGTGCGTTACGCTGCTGACGTGAGTTGGTCTTCGAGTTGACTTTGAAAGAGCTGGCAAAGTCAATTTCTGCATTGTTCTCACTCACATCAACTATTGTATAATTCACTTCCTTTAAATAATGTATTATCTTCTAAGATTAAGGAGTTATATTTTAGACCATTGTATTAACTCCCATTGGAAATTTGCCATATATGCAGTTTCCTCTGGCGGCGAAAGTCCCTCCGCTTGTCACTTGCCTATCAAGCAGTGTGGGACTCCAGCTCAAAGGTCCTGGCATATACTGCAAGGAACCATTCAGCAACATAGATATTTGGCGCCAGTCAATCAGCGCCAGGATCGGCAACAAGGAGTGAACGCGAGCCAATCAGCATCTGGGAAGCGGTACAGGAATATTGAAATGCTAAGTTCAGGATTAAAGAACAGTTTCTAAGCTAAGAACTACATACAATTATAATAATAGTTTTCGGTCGTAATTAGTCTTAGTTAAAAGCAGCAACATCTAAACAGTTTACAATGTTGGAAGACAAGCTTTGCATTAGAAATAGCTAATAATTGGCACAGTCACATCAGCAGTCTGCCCCGTCAAACTGTAGCTAATCACGTGTCGGCACGGCCAAAAGCTCAGGCCAGACCTTCGGCCAAGCCTCATTCAGCTTCTTTCAGAGGCAGATATAAGTACTCAAGGTAAATTCTCCACAGTGAGTGCACCCGGCACTGTTAGTCTTGCTCGACCAGTGTCGTTGGTCGTTTGTAACTAAGTTAGTTTTTTCTCGACCAGTGTCGTTGGTTGTTTCTAACTAAGCTTAGGTTTTTAAGGTGTTCTACAAGTTCTACAACAACTGTAAGTAAAAGTGTTCCTTTTCGTTTCTCTCCGCCAGGCTCATCACTGCGACAAGTCCCTGTCGCCTCTCCTTTCCTGAGCCTGTTCCAAACTGCCCTATTATGACAGGACGCTACTTTATTATTTGACATTAATTTTTCAATTTTATGTGTAGGATTGATTTCTGGCGATAATGTTCGTCGCCCTCTGTAGTAGGTACTTTCAGGCATCATATAATGCTCAGTAACTGTCATGCCGTTTCACCCCTGTCTCCTCTCCTACTATCATGTCTGTAACGGAACTGTACAGTTTTTGTTTGCTCTAAATGGTTCTGTTAGAGTCAAATTCTAATCATTAAATTATCATCATTGCCCTCCCGGTCAATTGCATAAAGCTAACGCTCCACCAGAGAAGACAAAGAGTTTTACATTGGTGACATATTTATAAAACTCAAATTAATAACAAACCGGAGGGAATATTCAAAGAGAAATGACACTGATCAATTCAATTCATGAACACCATTCAAAACTTTTAACATTCAAAATTACATAGGAATGGCATTATGACTATAACCACGTGACTGGACCACGCGACTCAGCCGGCAGCAACCGCCTCCACGCAGGCCGGCGACTACCTGGATGCGCGCACACGGCTGCTGGGGGACTCAGAAAATTATATCCCGTATTAAACACCTCCCAGTGAGCCCATAAGCATCGGAAGTTCAACATCGACGCTAATAAGAACTCACGATAACACCAGGATGTGTGCAGTGAACTTGGTTCGAAATTTTACTTCAATTTTATAACTTGGATTTTCCATCATAATGCATTGAGTCGCAATCGTTTCAAATTAAGAGTAAATCTTCAGGAAAATGCAGGTTCAGTGTGTCAAATAATCATTCCATTAGTGGAGATGATAAGCCTTGCACACAGAGATAAATTGTCTTAAGCATTCAAGATTTTTTAAAATTAAAAATTAATACCATGATTTTTAATGACGAGCATAATTCATTGAATCCGCAAACCACGTGGTACGCAAGTGTAGTGAATTAATAATAATGCAAAATGAATTTAATGACAAAATAACTAATAATAACGGTCATTGAAAATAAGGCCACAACAAGCACACACGTGCCCATGCATCTTAAGTGTCCAATACAGTGTAATTAAACCATGCGACAGGAATCATTCATTTGATCATTGCACTCCACGCCTGCCCAGTAGTCATTATCATTTCAGTGATGATTCATAACATTCATGTGTGTTCAATTTTAAGATTATCCCATGCACGCACGCCGCAGCAGCTGCGCAGCGCAATCTATACAATAAAGCAGCAGTAGGCTACTGCACGACTTTTAAATAAGGTTGAAGCGGGCCACACTGCTCCAATTCAGTCAAGTTCGAAGCATTGAACTGTGACGGCAGCGCACAGAGCGGCAATGCAGCACTAGTGGCAGCGTGGCAACGAAGCATACAGCTAACGTCCGTCAAAACCCACACAGTTCTCAACTACCCACTCGAATATCGAATTAGTTCCCTTAGTTGAGGAAATATTCTTGTTGATATAATTTACATGTATTTTAGTTGTCGTGAGTGTCAATATATTAAATAGAACGTATGCGGAAAACACCCAGAAATATCCATTCCACATGTGCTGGAAAGCAGCAAATCCATAAATTGCATGCCTTTTGTCATTGCATTTCATTTCACTAAGAACACGCGAAGCTTCGTTAATCTGCATTGGTCTGTTAACCGCGTACACTTGTGTGTTCATTTCCGATCGAAAACCGAGAACATTTCTCCTTGTTCTACATTTTATATTTCTTTACCAGCATTTTGAATCCATGCATTTTTATTTTAAAACATTACTGAGGATAATGAAACCCAGCATCAACGGGCATCAAAGAACCAATGCTCAATTTCATAACGGTGTTAGAAACTATTCCTAATCTATCATTTAATTTTATCATCTCTACTCTATGATTCTTTGAATTACATGTCTCTGTTTAATTTTAAGATTAAAACAATGCACGAATGTCGCGGCAGCTGCACTGCGCAATAATTACAATAACGCAGCAGAAGGCCATTGCACAACTTTAAAATAGAGTTGATGCAGGCCCCGCTGCTCAAATTCAGTCAAGTTCAAGCGTTGAACAGTGACCGCAGTGTGCAACGATCTGCTGTGACCAACATAGCGCAGGCAGCCAACGCAGAGTAGCGTGTGGGGCGGACACCTGCGGCAGGCATTGCCCAAGCAGCGAGTCAAACAGCCCCGAGCAGGAAGAGAAATTCCCTGCCCGCAGAGCACCGCTCACAGCAGCAAGCACAAGTGATAGGGCAAGCCAGACGCAGCGCCCAGCTTCGGGCAACTCAGGTCAGAGAGAGACACCACGTGTCAAACCTAACTGTTCAGCGGGACACTGACAAAATAAAAATCCAACATCACTGCGTTATCATAACACCTCGTGGCACATAAATCGTCGCTGTTCAGATTAGCCAAGCACGAGCAGCGGCGCCCGAGCCCCTAGTGTTGAAATCGACTGTCCAGTCAAGTGGAGTGGCTAGTGGTGCATCAATTATAACTGTGTATAACTCAACGATACTGCAGTAGTGTGATATGCATAATAAGTTGCGAGATTACCGTAGAGGGCGATAGCAAATCCGAACCCCAATCACGATGATCATTTCATTCGCAGTTTCAATACAATTCGATTGTCGGTGGCAATTTCGATTTAGTGACGTTCACAATTGTGTTGGTACTCATTATTCACTCAAAATCGGAACCGTTTACTTATAAAAATAAATGCGTTAAATCAGAATTTATCATTTGTAGCGTTTATTTTTGCATAAGCGATCATTCGAATACATATCGTAAATGTTCAGACGCTAAGATATATACAAATCAAAACGTTCAATTGTTAATTCAGTGTCACTGCGATTCAAATTGAAGAATGTCTATAATTGCATAACTGCGAATTCCGAAATTTTCGATACCGTTCGTTCTCATCACAAGTCATTTCAGTTTATATCAAATTCTATTTTGAAATTTAAGATCCTAGCGCGTGCAAATAAGTCAACATGGTGGAAACCGACGAAGACGTTCCACCACCACCCCCGATGACGACACCGAAAATGCCGATTTCGGTCAAGCTTCCACCGTTCAATACAAGCGATGTACCGTTATGATTCGCACAAGTCGAAACGTTATTTGACTTTCAAGCGATAAGCGACCCTTTGGTTCAATTTAAGGTAGTGATCGATGCGCTAGGACCGGATGTAGTGGCTGAAATAAGAAATATCATCTTTAATCCTCGAAAGGACAACCCCTTTGCAATTCACAAAAGGGAGCTGCAAAACAGTTATGGGCTTTCATCGAGCCAGCAAATTGGCAAACTCCTAAGCAGCGAGGAGCTCGTTGATAGAGAGCTCTCCGCCTTCTTAGGACAAATGTTAACACTGGTTGAAGGACCTGCCAAGCCTGACGAAACATGCATGAAAATCCTTTTTCTACAAAAACTCCCATCAAATGTACAAACAATACTTGCGGTAGCAGTAGACGAGCTTAGCCGCATGGAGAAATAAGTCTTTACAGCTGACCGCATCATGGAGGTAGAGGCACGAAACCGCCTGGCGATAGCACAAATCAGCGAACCGGTAACGAACAGCGTCAATGCGTGTCAATTCGCTCCGATCTTACTAAAGCCACCAATGCCAGCGCCGGCACCACAGAGCGAAATAACTCAGTTGACGGATATTTAAAACAACTGCAAACGAGCATCACGAGCCTAGCTGCGAAGCACGAAAAGCTAGAGCAATCGGTCCGACGAGGAGGCGAGAGGTGCGGCAGAGAGCGCACGGATCGGTCCAAATCGCCGCAACGCAGTTGTTCAAAGCCGCGAGATAACTCTAAATTTGATACGTGTTGGTATTTCTACAAATTTTGCTCTAAGGCAACGAAATGCGACCTACCGTGCACTTGGACTTCGGGAAACCCCAAATCCGAGTCCTAAATGTGGCCATTGATAGAGACTCGTGCAAAATCAAAGAAAAAATAACGGCCATGAGGATTCACTGTATCAAGACGCGCATTCAGTTCCTAGTCGACACAGAAGCTTCACTCAGTTGCCTCCCAGCGACCACAGGAAACAGATCCCTCAGCGCAGATGCGATGCTAACAGCTGCGAACGGCAGCTGTTAGCATCGCTAGGACTCCGTAGAGATTTTCAATGGGATTTTGTCATAGCAGATGTAACCATGCTGATTCTAGGCATAGATTTCCCAACCCACTATGGCCTCACGATCAACTTAAAAAACATGATACTCCTCGACTCGACGACCAGTCTCACCGCAAATGGCACGTGGGCCCGGTTCGATGCCGCGATGCGAATAGTCAACGCCGGCGACCAGAAACCGGACAGGTGCACTAAACCAAGTACGTATAGCTTAGTACTAAACCAAGTACGTTGAAAAACTGCCAGCCCATAGTGCAGTCCATTGCATCCCCACCCATGGGCCACCATTATTCAACAGGCCCAGACGACTAGCCCAGGACAAACTTGCTATTGCGAAAAAGAACTTCGAAGAACTAACACAACTAGGAATAGTGCGACCGTCAGCAAGCGTGGGCCGCCCCTCTCCTCCCTCGTACCAAAAGGGGAGGAATTTAGAGTTACAAACGATTACACAAGATTAAATTATGTGACAGAAGACGATGAGTACTGTCTACCTCACGTAGGCGCGTCGAAATATTTCACAAAATTAGACCCCAAATCCGCGTATTATGCAATTCCCGTTAACGAAGCGGATATACCCAAAACCACCGTTGCAACCCCTCTTGGGTCATTAGAATACCTTCTTTTACCCTGTGGGTTGAAGGGAGCCCCAAACACTTTTCAACGTTTCAGGCACGAAGGGCTGAGAAGCATCGACAATACCTACGCTTATGTAGAAGACGTGTTAATATCAAGCGAAACCGAAGACGACCACTACGGTCACATTGAAGCCGTGTTCAAACGCCTGCAAACGTACGGCCTGGTCATAAACATGTCAATGAGCAAATTCGTTCAGGAAAATCTCGAATTCCTGGGCCATCAAGTAGGTAAAGATGGCATTAGGCCTCTTCCGAGTAAGGTCGCAGCCATCAAAGATTACCCAAAACCGGCGGATATGCACAGTTTGCGTAGGTTTTTGGGCATGGTGAATTACTATCAACAGTTCCTGCCTCACGCTGCCGAAACTTTAACACCCATTAATGACCAACTGAATCCCAAGCATAAAAGCACATCAACGGTAGTAGCTTGAACACCTGAGGGAGAGGAAGCGTTCATGCTCATAAAAATTCAACTTGCTAACTATGCCGCTTTCAAATTCCCAACAGCATCAGGGCAGTTATCAGTTGTAGTAGATGCGTCAGCGACTGCGGCAGAAGAAGTTTTGCAACAAGCGGTTGGTGGAAGGGTAGAACCTCCCACATTCTCTAGCAAGCGTTTCACAAAGACTGAGATAAAATACTCTACGTTCTCTCTTGGGGTGGATGGATGCTTATTCATTTTATAGATCATTAACACTTTATATTAGTATTTTATTATTTCTTCTTGCTTGGGCTCTATTATTTTTCTCTGCCCTTTTTTCATGGTGATAAATTTTGAATTTGTTATCATTATTATTATAT
>SDVV010006403.1:0-18481 GCA_016164225.1 Gammarus roeselii
ATATAGCACCCAGTGCAAATTAATCCCTGGAGATGCCCCTCAGACATCTCTCCTTGAAATTTGTTCCCTTGTACAATGTGGAGAACTAACCGCCTTCTCTTCTGTAGCACAGATTCGAGTGGGACCTGGTGCAGTAACGTCTGAAAAAAAATGTAAAAATTTAAAAATCACTGGCTCTTTTTCGGATTCAATTCTACGCTAGATGCTTGTCAAAATTTAAAACATTGTGTTCCTCTTGACTATTGTCTAAGTTCAAAATGTAAATACTGATCTCTTGTCTTTATTGACTAAATTCTGCGATAACTATTCAACAAATTCAAAAGTATGTATCACTTGACTAAACTCAGGAGTTGCCATGAGCAACTTTTTTTCAGGAGATACTGAATACTTGGGAGAACCACTCTCAGGAAACTGGGTGTGGAGCTCTCCTACATTTGCACTTATTAAAATTTCACGACATTTTTGAAAATTCCGACCTAGACTCTAGATCAGCCAAGGGCATGTTTATCCCTAGGAGATGTCACTCCGACGTCTCACCTTGAAGTGGGAAAGCCTTCAAGGAACCACTTGCGTACAGAAGATTTGATCTTCTGAGCGCATGGGGGAGGACCACTACCCGGGCAACATGGTGTGTTGCTCTCCTAAATGTGTACAGACTTGTCAAAATTTAAATACCCATATACTCCTTTGAAGTAGACTCAATATCAAGTTGGAGTCCGTCTGATCCAACCTCTGGGGCAAGCAGACAGGCATGCGCTCGAGGAAAAGTGTGAGTCCGCTGAGCGTACGTGCGTGTCCGTCTCTGCTCGACCGTCTGAGATGCAACCGCCTGAAACCTGAATTCTTCACATTTCATCTTGTTCGCCTCGTCCTTGAACAAGTTAACCTGACTCTCGACTTTTTCTTCTCCGGGGATGAAATGCACCGGGTAGTAGTGGGGTGGTGGTAGTAGGTAGTGGTGGTCCTTCTCCTTTCTGTCTTTACAACCTTCCTTTTCTATATGTGTGCGTGAATTTTAAAGCCTCGGTGATTATCCCCCACTCATCTTTCTCTACTTTCAAGGTAACACTCGACATGAGCACTCGTGCTCGTTTGTTTACCTTACTCTAATCTAATCTAATAATTGAATTTTAGTGTCAAAAAAGGGCATGCAACCTGCGCAATGAGGCGAATAGTAAAATTCAAGGTTATTAAAAAAACACCTCAAAGACGTATGTCTCTGTTCGATATTTTCTGTAATAAAAAAAATATTCAAGGAGGTGTCTTGAAACATAAACAAGAAATGCTTAAAATTAATTACAATTTGTTTCGAAAATATTGTTGATAGTATTGAGTAACTAAGGATCAGGATGTCAAGAAACATTACATGTTAAAGTGGCGAGTAGCACGAGCCTGCGTGGCATATAAACAACTCCCGTCAACAGCAGCGTCAGCAGCGCCCCTAACGAGCCAAGATAGCATCGTTTACAAGCCAAGTATCGTCCTGATGACATAACAAATATTAGGTCAGACGGGGAGGGAAGGTGGGGTTAAGTCACCTCGGATCTCTCTTGTATTGGTCACGGTCGCGGTGTAGTGGATAAAAAACGAGGCCCAATTCCAACTGGGTGAATTGGGAAAAATTAACAACAGTTATATCTAATCGTGGAAATATAAAATTTCCAATGATATTCGCATCGATTTTGAGCTCTTCGTCCGCTCCACTTGTTGATCTCGAGTTAAACAGTTCTGTTGTGGAGCTAAAAGAGGGTGGATACTGACGATCAGTCTCGGTTCTCCAGCGCCCTCCCCTTTCTCCGTGAGAGTGTCCGCCTTCCGCTCCTTTCCCACAACTCCATCCTCTCCGCACTCTGCCCAGCATCCTTCCTCTCCTCGCTCCGCCAAAGTTTCTTCTCTCTGCTCGCTCCGCCGCAGTGATGGTCTTCCCTTAGTTCCGGCCTTGTATACGCTCTCTCCTCACTCCGCCAAAGTGTCTGCCCTATCCTCGCTCTTCCCTTAGTTCCGTCCTTGTAAACGCTCTCTCCTTCTCCGACAAAGTGTCTGCCCTATACTCGCTCTTCCCTTAGTTCCATCCTTGTATACGCTCTTTCCTCACTCCGCCAGAATGTCTGCTAAATCCTCGATCTTCCCTTAGTTCCGTCGCTGTTAATGCTCTCTCCTCACTCCGCCAGAGTGTTTGCTCTATCCTCGCTCTTCCCTTAGTGCCGTCCCTGTATACGCTCTCTCCTTTTCAGACAAAGTGTCTACCCAATACTAGCTCTTCCCTTAGTTCCGTCTTTGTATACGCTCTTTACTCACATCGCCAGTGTCTGCCCTATCCTCGCTCTTCTCTTAGTTCCGTCCTTGTATACGCTCTCTCCTCACTCTGCCAGTGTCAGTCCTATTCTCGCTCTTCCCTTACTTCCGTTTTTGTATACGCTCTTTACTCACTCCGCCAAAGTGTCCGCCCAATCCTCGCTCTTCCCTTAGTTCCGTCCTTGTATACGCTCTTTCCTCAATCCAAAAGAGTGTCTGCCCTATCCTCACTCTTCCCTTTGTTCCGTCCTTGTATACGCTCTCTCCTCACTCCGCCAGAGTGTCTGCCTTATCTTCGCTCTTCCCTTAGTTCCGTCCTTGCATACGCTCTCTCCTCACTCCGCCAGAAAGTCTGCCATATCTTCGATCTTCCCTTACTTCCGTCCTTGTATGCACTCTTTACTCACTCAGACTGAGTCTGCCCTATCCTCGCTCTTCCCTTAGTTCCTTCCTTGTATACGCTCTCTCCTGACTCTGCCAGTGTCAGCCCTATATTCGCTCTTCCCTTAGTTCCGTTTTTGTATACGCTCTTTACTCACTCCACCAGAGTGTCCGCCCTATCCTCGCTCTTCCCTTAGTTCCGTCCTTGTATACGCTCTCTCCTCACTCCGCCAGTGTCTGCCCTATCCTCGCTCTTCTCTTATTTCCGTGCCTGTAACTCTCTAGGTCGAATAACATCACACTCTCAATATTCGGATTCCCTTGATACTTAACGATATTCAAACATTCGTTTTACTTGTTGTTGGAATAAATTTTCATTGACTTTTGAGTCGTTTGATTAGAACAGTGAATCAACTCTGGATCTTGAAAGATTTAACGATTCACTTGACCCACCCAGACCGTTTACGTCATTGTTTTTTACCCCAACACTAACATCACTATCCCCTGAGATTTGACGGCCACCGGCGGCGTTGTGCTCTGCACTGTACTTTAAGCCGTTGCCGCCACCGCTGTTTGCGTTGCTCCTTAGTAATCCAGGACCGCCAACACTCGTATCAGAACCCAGTATTCAAAGCGCTGTTGCAGAGGTTTTCTTCTAGTTCTGAGTAAACAGAGCTGCAGATAATATCCTCATCGACTGAAATGATTGAATCGTCCTCAGGAGTAAACACCCCATTTCCATTTACGTTGCCTATATATGTTAGCGCTGGCATTGATATCATTCAACACTTCGACTTCATTTATGCCTCTTCCGCTCGTGTTGATGTGTTCTAATTCAGGATCGCAACCATCTTTGTATATGAAACCTGTATACAGAGCGCTGTTGTTGCTGTTTCTAGTTCATGATAATCAGAGCTGCGAAGAACGCTATTCTAATTGAATGAAATAAATAGTCATCGTTTGTAAGCACACCATCGTCACCGTTGTCATTGATATTAACATTGTCCAGCGCTTTAGTAACCGCTGCTCGTGTTGATGTGTTCTTACTGAAGATCTTCGCCATCTTCTCTTCAGAAACACGAGTTCGGGACTGTTGAGAAGTTTGCAATAATACTGGGATTGCTGATTTCCAGTTCGAGATAAACAAAGCTGCATACCGTGTTTTGTGTTCTTTGAAAGGAGAATGTGTCTCCGGGCAAGATCAGAGGATCAGACAGGGTTTGCGTAGAGAATGACGGGTCTGATGAATTGTTTGAATCGTGTTGTAATTGATTCGTTGGATCAATTACAATACTATTGGTTATAGAAGTGGGTGCCCGGAATACGTTCAACCTAAATTTGATTTTTCGTGCAGATGTTGTTTGTGTGAGGTTTGAACGTCATTCACGAGGCAAATGTTACCCCAAGGATCGTGGCAGTCGGACTGTGTGCTATGGAAATGTTGTTGAGTGCAACATGAGGGTTGGTGAGGCCTTCACTCTTGTTTGGTGCTGATAATGGGAGGAATGTTTGCTTGAGGGCACATTAATTCTGTTGTCCTACAGACAAACTTCGAGTGAGATCAGATATTGCTGGGGGGGTGGTGCTTAGGTCTCGTGTTTGTGGTGTTTTATGATGGATGTAGGGTCAACAGCGCCTGAGGTGATATAGGTGTTGTGTTGCTTCTAAGTAGGCAGGTCGTGCATGGAAGCGTTGAAGAGTGAAGAGATAGAACGGAAACAATTGGGAGACCATTGAGGAAATGACGAGTTCTTAAATGAAGAAAATTAGCAAAACACTTCTGATAGTTTGAATGGATGTGTGTGTTAAGCATTTCGTTTGTGAGGACGTGACTTAGAAATGTGTCGTTGGCCTTAATAATGCATTAACACACACCATGGTGCGATGGGCTGTTTTCTTTTCGTTCAGGCTATCATGGATGGTTTATGCTAAGAGGAGAGAATTTGATCGATATGAAGCTGTTCCTATAGGGGTTTTGTTGAGATTGGGTATGGGTTAGATCTTCGCTATTTTCTGAGTGTTGAGTTTGATGAGGCATAGAATGGAGAGGTGAAAAGATGTCTGTGATAGCCCTGGTGGCGTTTGGATCCAGGGTTTAAGATGAAAGTATGAAATGAAGTCAGAGGAGGGTTAATGTCAAGGTCAATCTATAATTTGTATCACTGTTTGAATATTTTCATTTTGTTTGGATGTTGTGGTAGAAGGCATGTGTTCGCATGGTGTTTATTGAGTAAATCTGCTTGGCGTTTGTCTTATGGTATGGTGTTAGGTTTGAGGGTAGGACTGCCTCATGTCTATATGGTTAGTGTTTATGTTGTTGAGGCTCCAGTAAAATTCCCATAAATTTTATGGGGAGGATCGGAAGGTGATGTTTGCCAGCACATCCCAGAATCGGAAGGTGGTGTCTGCCAGCACATCTCAGAAATAGATGCCGATGATTGTCTGCACATATATCTGAGATATGGGTTGGGTTCTGTATGAATTTATCGTCGCTGGAGAGTAATTTACGGACGTGGTTTTGGTCCTGAATTTTTGGGTAGGTACGGAGAGATGAAATACTCCGTCAGGCAGGGAGGGGTGGGTTGTATGGTAGGTATAGGGTGGCCAAATAAGCGGGAGTGACATGGTCCGGATTGGCAGCGAGTTGAAGTGGGACAAGTTATAAATGAATTATTCGAAACCCGATCGTTGAAGTTTGTTTCATAAACTATGAAGTGGGAACACTGCTCCCTATCTTCAAGTTCGACTTTCTTAGTACAAAATTTGCCACATGTCACATCGATTCATCAAAATTCCCATCTGATTTATTTATTGAACTGCGAGCAGAAGTGTTTTCAGGAACAATTTTTTTAATCAAGCAATATGTCAACCTTATATTTGCATCCGAAGTTGATCTCGAATCAGTGGCAACCTCAACTGAACACAAAAATGCTCTTCTGCCAAGGGAAATACCGTCGATGACAGTAACATCAGGACATGAAGAACTGACACAGATATTGTCTGCAGTGCCACTTATAATAACAGATGTACAAAAGAAACGGTAACATCAGATAAGTCTAAGCCCCCCTCTGATCCGACCCCATAACATCTATTGAAGCTGCTTTTTAGCTCTCTCAGATCGCTGAGATGGGAAGGGTTCTTCATGAAACAGCCTGACCGAGACACCACAATCAGACAACCGAAGAAAACTAAAGCGACCATCTGCTGCGAGTGATCATGGTTTATCCAGAGTTCTTGGGGTGAATTGGAAAGATAGGGCAAGTGACATGGAAGAGGAGGGTTATTCAAAGATTGCTGGAAAAAGAAGTGTAACAAACATTTTGTTGTAACAGGCAGTCAGCCATTACAATTGGGTACATGTCTTAGACAATGAAGCTGTATGGTTGTGGCTATTTATGGTGACATCACCTCTCTAATGTTTGGCATCGTTGGTGAGAACAGTGACCGGCGAGTTAAATGAAAGAATTTCGAGAATTGGCTAGGCAAAGGAAATCTGTGTCAGCCGAAATGATAAATGATTAAAGTGATTAGAGTGTTTGAAATACCTGGTCTCGCATGCAGTAATATAAATAGTGGGTGAGGCTGCAATGTGTTGGGGCACGTAGGAGTAGGTCATTTTGCATGAAGCGATGGGAGATTGTATGAGGGCTTAATTGCTTCAACTGTGTTGTATGGGACGAAAACACGGAATGTGAGAGGGGTTGAGAAGATGAGTTGGAATGAATTATAGGTCAAATGTTGGCCTATTTGGGAGAAGTGACACGGATGGATTGAAGAGGATTTACGAAACAAGAGAGCGTGCAATAGATGGGCCGAGGGGAGACAGGATTGTGAATGGATACGTCTGCCGAGGTCCGGAAATACCTTCCGACCTTGGCAGAGGTGAATGAGTGTTAACATCAGAACTGTAAGCGTTACTGATAAAAACCAGCGCCGCTATCGCTAATGGTGGAAATATGCAGCGGCGCTACCGCTCTCGCAAGTGGTTTACACAAATAGCGTCGCTGGCGCTACTACTAGCGCTATTTTTAATATAAGCCAGAATTAATTAGGCTTATGTCAGTTGTGTAATGAGTCGAATTCCTTACTGCACATCAATCTACGTCATGTGTAGATATTGTTGTCAAATTCATCGCTCATAACACCATAAACACATTTTTACCTCACACCACGGGTGACACTTGTTGACTGATGCCCAGCTGCAGCGTGCAGCCAAATGACAACTATTGGGCAACGGTCAAACTACACCGCGTTCAAACACGCTTTATACCGGTATCATGCGAGAGAACATGTTGATCATAGTGTTAACATTTACGATCTTCGTTACATTTTAAAAGTAACGCTAGCGACCAGGGCGTAAAGCGCCCTAAAAATTAGCGGCGCTGGTGAATTCGCTAGTGATTTAAAATATAGCGGCCCTTGTGGTTCCGCTAGAAAAAAAATGCGGCACCAAGTAGCGCCGCTAGTTTTATCGGCGCTAGTTACTGCTCTGGTAAACGTTGATGACGAATGATGAACGAAATAATAAACAAAATCCTTTTTTTATTTTCGTGGCGGCAAAGTTTGACTTGAAACTCTAATACACCTTAAACATATGGGACAATATTATCGAGTAGCAAACAAATGAGTACTGCATTGGGCTTCCTGCAAATTTCGGATACGAGAATTCTTGGATGCGTATTGTCACTTTCGTGCATATGGGCCAGATAAAAGGTGAGAAGGTGTTTGGAAGGTGTTCTACCTTTACCTGCGCTTCACAACAAAGAAATAACCTGCGTTACTCAACAAAGAAGTAACGAATACAAACACTGCAAACTTACGATCAGCTAAATAAAATCCGGATGTGTAGTACTGCGTCAGTGACAAGATAACCACACAACAATATTTACAAGTCATATATGTGGGACCGAGTGTTTCATCGCTGCACTGTCCTGATGACGTATTGTTGCGACCAGACCTTTCATTACTTGATAAAACAATTGGACTGATCATGTGCAGACTAATCAACTGCCGTTCATGTTCGGTAAATACAATCGTGTACGATTATCACCACATCTATACGTTTTAAATAGCAAAATACCTCACGGAATAGGACGATATAATTGTTGCTTCACTGAGCTCCAGTCGTTCATGGATGTTCAACCAGACAAGTTTCTCTAGGATATGTGCAACGTGATCACTCTTTTTGAAGTTACCGTCATGGGCTGCCTTTGCGGGGAAGTTTATAGTACGTTGAATGTCTGAGAGTGAAGTTTTCGTGCAGTTTTCCCAAGTTGTAGGGCAGTAGTTTAAATGTGAAAAAATCAGAACATCGATTACGAGAAGTCTGGACTTGAAGTCGAGTTGTTTCTGCGTTCGACTGGGAAACATGAGTGTACCATTCAGTTTGGAGCAGAGCTTATCAACATAATGTCCAAATGTCATTTTAGGATCAAATCAAACTACAAGACTTTCGACTTTGCTATCTAGAGAGATTTTTGGCTCCGAGTCATCAACAAAAATCTCGGGTACTCTCCTTGTATGTGCTTTTGATCCAATGATACTGCACTTGGCTTTATTTGTATTAATTTTAAGCCCGATAGAAGAATACTAATCGTTTATGTTGGTCATTGCAGTTTTAAATCCTCCTTCAGCTTTTCTAATTGGTTTGCCGGTCTCACGAACAGCAAATTGAAAATCATCGGCATATAGCTAATGTCATTCTGGTGTTGTCGAGAGGGTTTCCACAGTTAATGTCATTAATAAACAAAAAGAAATTAACCGGTCCGAGAATCGATCCTTGTGGAACTCCCGAATTCACCGGTCTTGGAGAAGAGGTAATCTTTCTCTCTAACACTGCAGGTTGGAATATATGACTGAGGTAGTTTTGAAACCAGGATGTTTGGATGTTCAGTTTTGAAAGTTTTTTTTTTGCAGTAGGATGTCATGATTGACACTATCAAATGCTTTAGATAGGTCCAGCATCACGAGTAATGATAGACAGTTTTCGTTTATAGCTTTGTAAACGAGTTCAGAGATTTTGAGTTGTGCGTCTTCAGTGGACGTGTTGGTAGATGGATGACGAGAAGAAAGCTTTGGTGGACAGTCATCATTGTGGAAAATACACGAGCGCGTGCGATGGATGGGCGCGAGTGGCGAATGATATGTGAATGGATGAATTTTACGCCGCCTGGAAATGCGTTCTCGACCTCGGGTGATATGTTGAAAAATGAGATGGCAGGTGATGTGACAAGGCCTGGCACCTATGATGCTGCCGTGGGAGTAAACTCATGAGAGCTGTCTAACCTTTCTGTGGACTCCGGATTCTAGTTCGAATTCTAGTTCAAGTAAATGGTGTTCATTTACAGACCTCGAATTTGAATCTGCTTTTTGATTGACTGTCGCTTTGGCGTCTAAGATTAGAAATAGGCCACCTTATTCCTGGCCCGTGCTCGATAGGCACCTCTTGAATGGTTGCGTTTGAGTCACCAACTTTGAAGCAGAGCCTTAAGGCGATATGGCCGCTACGTAGTTAACATTGTTGAGTTCATCCATAACATTATGATTCAGATAGATAGAATGAATACTATACTTGTTCCTAAATTTCGTACATAAATTCAGGCAATACAAATTGGTTTAAAACACACCAAGCTATGTGTTGTTACAAGTGTGATGGTGACATAACCACAATTGTTGTGATGACTGACTATAGATTTTTTTTCCAATGCTATTAATCTGACAGACATTGGAAATTAAATTAGGTGTTGAAAATAGAATTCGTTGAATGTAAATCTTTTATAGTAAAATAAATAACCTGTGGCCTCCACACCTGCTGATAGGATGCTGAATGCGTCGCCTCTCTGTACTACCAAACCCATCCGCTGCCGGAACCACAGTGATTCTCGTAAATCTCCCATAGCCTCCGCCAATCTACATCCGATCTCCTTCACCATTCTATAAAATTGCCTGCACTTATGATAGTCACGTCCCGCCGTTGCCAGCTATAATAGAGACGGTTCGAAGAGACCAATAACTCTGCAATACCTAATGAACCCCAATCTTCATCGGAATGTCCGGCAAGTACATCAACTTCTATGGGAACAAAGATAACTGCTCAATAGCCAACTCCAGGGGCCCGATGAAACTGGAATTGGTCAAAGAAATCGATCTACTCCATTGATTGTCAAAAATACACGAGGCGGATTTGTGACGTTGACGAAAGGTCTTACCAAGATAAACAATCCCATATGCAAAGACTTTGACCATGAACTATCTGTCTTTAGCAGCAATGTGAGACTTTAACAGTCTTTATGGTGGATGCTTGAGTGAACCCCTTATCACTGGCGAAATCCACGAGCTCACACCCGAAGAAATTCAAGCACTCGACTTGGTAAACGTGGACTGTATTGGCGGGTACACGTACATTGTCTGTATTGATGCCCAAGTCAGCAACGAAGTTGCACTAAAAACGGACGAGCTGCCACTACTGCGACATCTCAAAGTGGTTAGCTTGGACGGTGTCTCCCCCTTCACAAAAAATCTCTTGGCAGGCTCGGATCATCTCAGAAACAGAAAACGAGCAGATCGTACGCTGGCTGCTAGTCACCTACCCCAAACTGGCTATCTCGTGGCCCTGGAATTATTGCAAGTACTGGTCAGACAAGGACTGGAAGTCACCAAGGTTCATCAAATTTTTCGAATGAAACAGGAACCTATCTTCAAATCCTTCATTATTGAAAATATCCACAAGCGTCATGAGTCCACGAACTCCTTCGAAAAGTCCCTATGTAAGCTTTTGTCAAATAGTATATACGGCATGCTTCTGTTCAATCTGCTCAACAGAAGTCCAGAGGCAAAGGTTGTGTTCACAGCCAACGAGTTTCGAAAACACGCTGCCAACCCCCTCCTGAAAAGCTGCTACACAAACGGCGTGAAACATTCATCATGATCCTCCGGCAAAAAAATATCCGAATGGTACACCCACTCCAAGTTGGGTTCTACGTGCTTGAGAAAGCTAAAGCAGGAGTCTACCGCTTCTTTTATGACACACTGAAACCCAAAAACGGTAAAAACGTCTCGCTCATCTACTCGGACACAGACTCGTTGCTACTCCAGTTCAAAGGTGTGGATGACATTGAGACGGAAATGCGGCAAGCTCCTCTGACTGAATACATGACTTCTCCAACTACCCCAAAAATTACCCATCGTACGACGAATCAAAGAGAGGGCAGCTGGGATTACTGAAAAACGAAACAGCCGCCTCAAAATCAGCTGCTAAGGGTGTCAATTACCAGACACAAGCCAAAATCACACATGTGAACAATACAGAGATATCTATAACCAGAAAACATACACACACACTTTGACCAAGCTTCAAACTGTACGCAGTATTAAAAACTGTCTCAGTAAGTTTGAAAATATGCGCTGCTATGTTGATGCATGCACAACTCTTGCCTATGGGCATCCTGATATTCCCTAAAAATCCATTGAAGTTGAACATACCGTCACTAAAAAGAAGAAGCGATGTGTCGTGGATGATGATACTAATGAAAAATGGATTTAACTTGGAAGAGACGTAAGCTGGGCGAGGCCGTCTTTGGTGAGTGTACTTGCGTGAATGACGAGAGTACATCCACGCCTTCAGGTTTTATTCTGTAAATGTTCCTAAGATGTTGTAAATATGAACATATGTAAATAAATAAATAAATATTTGAACATGTTTCATTGTCAAATTAGTTGAAGTATATATTGATACCTACAAGCGTTTTGTTGTCAGTATGACGTAGGACCTAGTGCAGGATGCAGGAATCGGAGGAGTTTTTTGTCTATGTCTCATCGCTGGGCAGTAGCCAATTGTACCAAAACAATACATCTTCAAGTTTTACTAACAACATTTATCCAGAAATACAGCTACAGGGAGAGTGGAGCGTAGGACGCGTAGAAGTATTCTATAATGACTGGTTCGAGATAAAAAGCACGATGAACAGTACAACAATGTATTCTACGTAGACTATTTTAATGATAAACATGAAAGAGTTGGACATGAAACTGCTTTGTTTGTCCCTAGCGAAAATGTCTCTGGCAATACATTGGAAGAACACATCTCCGAGCTAGAAATCGATATCAGAAAAAGTCTGTTAAAGAAACGAATCGTTAGAGATGAAGGATTTTTTTTTAATATGATAGTTCCACACAACGCATAAAGTTCAACGCTCTAATTCTACAAAACATGTCGCAATTCAAATATACTGAAGCTACGATAAATTCGTTCTTTGTTGGAGATAGATTGGCTGCTTTAATGGGTGAAGGTGCCGTAAGCGAAGTGTCCTTTATGAACGATAATGTACACTACATAAACGTTTATTCAGATATCATTTCACGCAGTTATATGGGCGACAAGCAAGTCAACATTCTTGATGTTATTCCAATTAATTAATCTTATTCATTTACGCGTGCACATGTCAAATATAAAAAAATACAGCGTAGTCATATTGATTCCATTTCCATCGAACTACGAGATGGTGTTGGCGGTATCATCTCGTTCAAGGATGGTGGATCGAGCCTATGCGTATTGCATTTTAAATGAAAGGCTATTTGGTAACTAGCAATCATGAGGGTGGTATATGCATATTCATCGTACAAACAATACAAACCTTTATTCGCGAAACGTGATAAAATAGGTGGTGGAAGTTTACATGTTATTGTTCGATTCACAAGTCCAATATCGTATCAGAGAGGTAGCGGTGTCTTCGCAACCATAGCCAGTCTTGTATGACGTACTTTGCCTTTTCTACAAAAAAATGGACTGCCTGCAGCTGCGATATGGCTCGAAACAGGCACACGAATACTCGGAGCAGAAAGATTTGCAAAAACCAACCAAGGAACATGGTATTGCTTTCTTAAGAATGTTGTAAAGAAAACCATGGTTGGAGGTAAGGTTACAAGAAAAGTAACAAAAAAAAACTGAATCAAAGAAGCACCGTGGAAAAAAGATGGAGTCGTGTCGTTTATTATTTAATTACTAATAAATACCACTGTTCATGCAGAACTAACGTTAGTTTCGGGTGAGGTTCTATACCGACAACATGCTTGACGGATCATCTCTCAACATGACAGGGCTAGAAGCCCCTACAGAAAACTATGAAATGGGCGTGATTGATATGTTTCCTTCCGTCAGCAAGAAATATTTAATTGAATCAAATATCGATTCAAAATTCAAAGAAACATCTAAGTTCAAACAGCAGCCTGTATGATGGCAGAATTGCCGATTCCTGTATAGAATTTCATATATCCGGGTCAGATTTTGAAATGATCGACTTGGGCTCGTTAACTGCAGAAGTGAAAATCCGTGTTAGAAATGCAGATGGAAGCGCGTTGGCCGCCGCTGAACATGTTACACGTGTTGACGGATTTTTTCATCGCATGTTCCAAAGTCACTCTCTATTCCTAAATAGTGCTCAGTGTGAAGGAAACAGTTATACAGGACTACTTAATAATCTCAGCGCCTATACATCCATGAAAAGATCCAATCTAAACAATAAAGGTTGAATATGATGTATAGATCACTGCAAACACCCATACCAGATACCGTTGTCGCAGCGAATTTTGCTAATCAAAACGAAAATGAGGTTTGAATTCAAGAAAGTGTACGTCATTGTATACATATGATGGGACCACTAAACTTTGATGTAGCCGGCAGCAACAGTTATCTATTGGATAATGTCAGCGTAAATATACGATTGGAGCTGGCAAAACCTAGTAGCGTTCTTCTAATACATGACAATGAAGAATACATATGTTTAGTAGATTCATGCAAATTATGGTGCATTAAGGTTATACCATAACCTACAGCTTTGCCCGCTCTAAATGAAGCGCTCACAAAAAAACAATGACATGATTGAATACATGTTCGATCGACCTATTGTCAAAACAATCGTGTTTTCTACCGGTCAAACTCCATATCCATCGATTCCCCCTTCAACGGGGTTGTTCCACATAAATTAGCCCTATTTCTCATTGATCAAGCGGCACATAACGGATCATATGGTCGAAATCAAAATTACTTCCAGCATAACGACATCACAAACGTTATCGTCGATGTAAACGGAAACTGCGTTACCAACATTAGCTCATCGTTTCCCAAAGAGTGCGCCCTAGCATACCATCAAACACTTCCGGCTCATGGGACGCGTAACAGCTCTCATCTCATCACAAGACAAAAATTCCCTGCAGGGAGAGCTATATTTGATATAGATACAAGACCAACCGACTCTGAAAATGTCATTAACCTAGAAAAAAGAACAAATATACGTATAACAGTGAATTGCGAAACTCCGCCTACTACGAATAAGATCTTGTTCATGGTAGGTTATACACTCGGTGTCATCCAAATGAATTCGGCAAGGTGGGTATTCCCCAACTATCTACAGTAAACTTTGGTAATAATCAAATTGAAAATATATCCAGGAGCGATCCAATTATGAAACGTGCCTATATAGGATGTTTTCCTGAAAACAGAATGCCTATGCATCCAATGAACAGCTACATGATTGTTAACAGCAAAAGTGATCCTAATAAAATGGTTCATTGGATCCTATTATTCAAAAACGATAACAAACGCGACTTTTTTGATTCGTTTGGGTTTAATCGAATAATATATGGAGGAAATATAGCATCGTATTATAATACTCATGCAAAAAATACGACATGTACTTCAGAAACCGATCTAAGTGATCAATCATTGATTTGTGGAGCTTACTGCCTCCACTTTGCGTATTATCTATGTCAAAGATACCAGTCAAAAAGATAATCGAGCGGTTCTCCAACAGCGAACGACGTAGAAATGATACCAAGGTTGAAATATTCATTATGAACGTGTCCGGAAATCAACATTAGGGCATGAAGGATATGTGTGGGGTTTTAACTTTTTTTCATAATACTGCATGTAAAATATAATGTAACTACTAGATTTGTTATCATAAAATTATCTTATAAATGTATGTTATCATTATCCCTAAACAATCAGAGGACTGGCATTGAAATTGCACATATGCAACATGACATGCAATGAATTGCAATTCAGTATGCCTAGCATTGAAATGCGATAAAAGAAACCAAAGGTAGTCTATATGTAAATAAATATGTAAACGTACTGTCCATATAACCTAGTAACATATATAACCTATTAACCTATATAACATATCAACATGCCATATGAATAATCCGAAAGCCCTCCGTCCGTTCATCCGAATGAGTCACCTGTTAGCCGTAAGCCAGCCGAATGAGAGCCAGCCGAATGTTATGTGCAAACTCCCGTAGACCGGACAAAATCCGCGTTTGCGCCCGATATACACTACTGCCGACCGTCCCAGTTGGTCACTAAGGTCTTATCGGGCGGCTGCAGGGCGGTCGTGATCGTTTCCCAGCCAAGCGTCCCAGTCGGTCACTAAGGTCCTATTGCGCGGCTGCAGGGCGGTCGCGATCGCTTCCCAGCCAACCGTCCCAGTCGGTCATTAAAGTTTTATCGAGCGGCTGCAAGGTGGTCGTGATCGTTTCCCAGCCGACCGTCCTAGTCGGTCATCAAGGTCTTATCGGGCGGCTGCTGGGAATATCAGAATTACTTCACAGCCAATATATTCAGCGTCACCACACCTCCCGTGGCCCACGACCGACGGCAGGGACCGGAGTTATGGCACCAATAAAGGCCGCGTTGCACCAAGACACCTTCTCAGGCATCACCGTGCTCATACATGCTCTCTCGCACAGTATGAAAAGACCAGGCAGCGACCTTTGCAGAGTTTCCCATGTTTGTCATTTCGTTAGGTAATGTATGTGAAAGAGTAGATTACTCTCTGTGTAACCAGGATCAAGCGTAATGAATGTTAACAGTTTGATGTGGTTATCCCACTGGCCATACGCGAGAGCTGGCATACCCATGGCGATGCCTGCATAGGCGGCCTGGTGTATCGTGACCATAGCTGCTCGGATGATGAGGGAGCTGCAGAAATATTTATCGGCGATGAAACGGATGGAAAAGGTTAGTCGGGAAACAGAGAGAGATGATTGCAAACATTTGGGCAAACGAAATATTGAGTTAATTAATGTTTCTCTCTGCCTCCATACGTGCCGATGGGACAGCGTAATTGCCAATCTTCATCCAGTATGTTCAACGTCTTGGGGACTCGCAGGACATGCTTAATATGGTGCGACCTATTGCCAATCTCATTCAGGATACAAAACATTTTATGCAAAAAGTTTCTGCTCAGATTCCAGAAAGAAGATTATTAAACGTATATGAAACTAATATTGATTGGGAAGGGGCCAAATATTTTCAGTTACAATTTCTATCAATTGTTTGAATAATAAACGAAATTTGTTACTTGGACAGTCAGACGTTACGGAAATGGGATGATTGGGTAATGTAATGATTAAACAACGAGATGATTGGACAGTTTTGCAAGTGTAATTAGTTGATAGATCAAAACTTTAAATACTTAAGTGACGCATTCATTGATCAATTCAGGAAACAGAAGCTCCTATCAATGCTCAATAGGATGTTTGGACAAGCATCGATTTGGACATTGATGAGCTTGGAAGATGTGGTGCCCTTTCTGAACGCTGGTTTAAAGATGAGGCAATCGATACACGTAATGATTATTCAATGAGCTGATTGGTGAATGAACTTGTTGTCAAATATGATGATAATACGTTTGTAAGATTGTGAAATGTTACGTTTGGACCATCTGTGCGTGAACAAGACGTACGGCGTGGTATTCTCAACACCAGTAAAAATGCACTTAAGTTTTTATTTCAATTATTGTTTCCTTCCTCGTGGATAGTGTTGATTTAGATAAGTGTTCCTTTTGCTTATCTTGTCTGAGAATAGTGCGCTGATGTCTCTGTTCGTGAGTGCCCAGTCACCGCGCCAGTTTAAATTCGGCCTAATAAAATGCAGCATCGAGAAACAACGACGGATGCTGGCGACAGACTCATTTACGTCCTACAACGCTTCTGTAATACATTCTATAATTAACCTATTAGCCATCGTAAACGACCGTATGGTAAACACGGTTGGAGTGTTAAATGAAGAGTCATCTTTGGAATAGTTGCCGGAAAGTTCTTGTTTCGCGTGCTGATAAGCCACTCGCATCCTTTGTTTTAGAGGCAACAAAAAGTGTTTATCATCGACCAACAACTTTTTGAGCACCTATCCCATCTTTTTTATTGACCTCGGCAACTGCCGTGGAGAGACGAGAGTCTTTCTGGAAAACATTTAGTATACAATAATCTTTTTTTAGAGTTTTCATTATGTTTGTATTTTTCAATGAATATAAAGGCGGATTAGCACAAAAGTTAAACCCTTTCAGCCTAGCATAAAGATGAACACAAATATACTATCTTTCTATGCTTTCATAAGCCCAGAAATACACTGTCGTGATGGGGAGTTCATACTGAGTGCAGCTGTAATTGGTATAACCAACCCTGGCCAACATCACGTGGCAATAATACGAATAGAATGGCCCTCAGAGTGAGAACTATTTTGTGCCTATTGGATATACTATCGAGGTGTGCTCCGTATTCTTCAGATTGTTTCGAACGAACACTCACAGTGGAAATCTACCCACTCGTGGGAATAATTGAAATTATCAGCTCTATTGTTAGGAGCCATGACGGGATTATCAGCTCTATTGTTAGGAGCCATGACGGGATTATCAGCTCTATTGTTAGGAGCCATGACGGGATTATCAGCTCTATTGTTAGGACCATGACGGGATTATCAGCTCTATTGTTAGGAGTATGACGGGATTATCAGCTCCTTTGTTGGGAAACATGACCGGAATATCAGCTCTATTGTTAACCGCCATGACGGGATTATCAGCTCTATTGTTAGGAGCCATGACGGGATTGTCAGCTCTATTGTTAGGAGCCATGACGGGATTATCAGCTATATTTTTAGGAGCCATGACGGGATTATCAGCTCTATTGTTAGGAGCCATGATGGGATTATCAGTTCTATTGTTAGGAGCCATGACGGGATTATCAGCTCTTTTGTTAGTAGACATGATGGGATTATCAGCTCTATTGTTAGGAGCCATGACGGGATTATCAGCTCTATTATTAGGAGTCATGACGGGATTACCAGTTCTATTGTTAGGGGCCATGACGGGTTTGAAAATGTAAAAAAACTACAATAAAGACAAATTAAAGTTGGAGATTATTTCCAGGCTGTCCTGGCAGGGTGTGTTTTAAGAGATCATTCAATCAAAGCTCTATTTGTTTGATCTCGTACTGCTCAGTTACTTCATTTCTGAATATCAGACGACTGAGAAACAGGCGAAGGTTTTGATGTTGATCTGTTATTGATCTGTTAGGCCGACCGATCTCCTCTACTAGTCGGCAAATGTAGTCATTATTGGCACCATCGCTGATAGTTGGCATGCTTTCTATAACAGCCGGTTTATGTGTCGTGGGGGACAGTTCTCGTTGACGACAGTCCTTGTTGTATTGCAGCGACGCAAAGGAGTCCATAGAATCACTCCATCCAGTGTCGTTGAGGACAGTCCTTGTATTTCAGCGACGCAAAGGAGTCCATAGAACTACTCGATCCAGTGTCGTTGAGGACAGTCTTTGTATTGCAGCGACGCAGAGGAGTCCATAGAACTACTCGATCCAGTGTCGTTGAGGACAGTCCTTGTATTGCAGCGACGCAGAGGAGTCCATAGAACTACTCGATCCAGTGTCGTTGAGGACAGTCTTTGTATTGCAGCGACGCAGAGGAGTCCATAGAACTACTCGATCCAGTGTCGTTGAGGACAGTCCTTGTATT
>SDVV010006404.1:0-18481 GCA_016164225.1 Gammarus roeselii
ATGCGCCTTGCCGTCGGCAAGGCGCACCTCACACCCTCAAACGCTCACGTTCACACAACTTAGCCCTTTTGTGCTAAAGGGTCTGACCGGTCCGCGCAACACACTCCGGGCCACGAGTGCGGTCCGATTACCAGCTGCAGGGCCCGACAGTTTTCACTGGTTTACTCCCGCCGCGTCATGACGCGAATCAACTCGGTCCTCCAACTTCTTCACCATCCCCGTTTTGATTCAAACCACGACGTTGGTGATCCGATTTCCAAGCATTACTCCAGCCATGCTCCTAAAACATTTCATCTCAAACACATTCAACCATCTTCTCTCTTCTGCTCTCTTCCTATATGTCTCAGCTCCACAGAGCACAGTTGGGACAACAACACTCATCCAGCCCTCTCTTTGCTTCCATCCCCAATGTCCTACAGCTCATTACACTCTTCAGTGCACTCAACACTTTACACCCCTCTCTTACTCGCGCTTTAACTTCAGTTTCCACTAGTTCAGTCATCTCCACATGGAACCCACCACATGGGAGCCTACATACATAAAATACTGAATTTCCTCCATGAGCTCTCCATTAGGTGGACACTAATTTAGCTCGCATCGACAGTCCTTGAGCATCTCATTACTTTACTTTTACCCATGTTCACTCGAAGCTTCCTCCTCTCACACACTCTACCAAACTCAGGCACTAGACTACATAACTTCTCCTCTGAATCCGCAACCATGGCCGTATCATCCGCAAATAGCAACTGGCTCCACTGCCAACTCCGGTCACTCGCTTCCAACAGCTCCAAGCCACAACAGAGCACACTCGCGTTCACCTCCCTGACCACTCCATCCATATAGAGATTGAACAGGCAGGGAGACATCATGCAGCCTCGTCTCAGTCCCACTTTCACTGTGAACCAATCACTCACTTCGTTTCCCACTCTGACACATGCTCGGCTGCCAACATAGAAACTCAGTACCGCTTTCAACAGATGTCCGCCCACTCCATACAAACGCAAAACCCTCCACAGCGCTTCCCTGTCAATCCTGTCGTCTGCCTTCTCCAGATCCATGAAGGCCCAGAACACAACCTTTCCCGTTGCCAGGTACTTCTCACAGACCTGTCTCACTGCAAAAATCTGATGGGCACACCCTATACCACCTCAAAGTACACTGTTCCTCTCCAATTGCGCAGTCCGTACAGTCTCTAATCCTTTTGATCAGTACTCTACCGTACAATTTACCAACTTCACATAACAGACTGATACCTCTCGAGTTGCAGCATTCATTTTCATCTCCTTTGCCCTTATACAGCGGAACAATGCAGGCACTGAGCCACTCAATCGGTACCACGCCTGCCACAAAACACAAGTTCAGTAACCTCACCAACCATTCGACAATCGTTACTTTACCCTTCTTCAGGCACTTGGTCGCAACGCGATCCAAACCAGGGGCTTTCCCAGCTTTCATCACCTCCACTACCTCCTGCACCTCTTCCCTGGTAATGTCCGCCACAAGTCTTTCTCCCAAAACTGGCATCCGAGAACCACCGCCCACAGCAACAATGTCAGCCTCTCTGTCATCCTTGACATTCAACAACTTGGCCCACCTCTTCTGTACATCACCACTTTCCAACAACAACTGACCGTTTTTATTTTTCACCACTTCTTCCTTTCCGTTCTCTCCCTCTCCCTCTCTTCACCTCATTCTCAAACATTTTTTTGTTCTCCCCAAAATTCTGGCACAACCTTATTGAGTATGCATCCTGCGTTTGGAAGACCGGATATTGTGGGGACTGCAGGCTGCTGGATTCTGTGCAGAGGAGATGAACTCGGATGCCAAAACTGGCATCCGAGAACCACCGCCCACAGCAACAATGTCAGCCTCTCTGTCATCCTTGACATTCAACAACTCGGCCCACCTCTTCCATACATCACCATTTTCCAACAATAACGGGCCGTTTTCATCTTTCACCACTTCCTCCTTTCCGGTCTCTCCCTTTCTCACCCTCTTCACTTCTTTCAGAATATCTTTTTGTTCTCAATATCCTGGAACAACTGTCTGCCCCACCTGGCATCAGCGTCCCTTTTGGCTCTCCTCACCACCCGCTTCACCTCGTTTCTCCTCTCTTTATAGCTCTCATAAGCCACCACCAACGTCACCTGCAGCCACTCCTCAAACGCTCCTCTTTTCCGTGTCCCCGCTAGTTTGACCTCCTCGTGCAACCATTTGCAACCTTACCTTCTGCACCCGCCCACACGGCGCGCACCACACACCTTCGCACATCTCAACAACGCATCCCTTAACGTCTCCCAATCTTCCTCCACTTCTCTCAGGTCCTGTTCTATCACGTTGTCATATTCTTCCTTCAACGCCAGCTCTAACCTCTCAGCTCTACTTCCCACATTTAGTTAACTCACTTTCACTACCTCTCTCTCTCCTCCCACTCTTTTGTTGCCCTCCCACCTTTGCTCCACTCTTAATCTACCTTTCACCAGCAAATGGTCAAACACTCCTCCATCCTCCCCTCTCAGCACACGTACATCCAACAGCCTCACCACCACTCTCCTCGATATCAGCACCAAATCCATCCCTACTGCACCACGGGCTATGCTTACCCATGTGTACTTGTGGATATCTCGCATCTTGAACAAACTGTTCCCGACCAAAAACTCCTGCTCCATACAGACTTATTAGGTTTTCTCCACTGTCATTTCTACCGGGAACGCCATACCTTCCTATCACATTCTCCTCCACTACATCTGCAACTCTCAAATTAAGGTCACCCAGAACAAACGACATTGAATTGAACTCCAAAACTCTCAATACACTCACTCAGATCAGTCCAGAATTGCTCCTTCTCCTCTTCACTCCTCTCGCTGTCGGGTTCTGTACAAGGTTTAACAAAATGAACGAGCTAAATGGAGTAAACAATGAACAAGTATATCCAGGAAGAGGTAGAGATAGTGAAAAGTGAAGGTAAGAATGAAGGGTCTGGAAGGAAATTGGGTGTGCATCCCCCCGGTTGGGTCGTGACCCGTGCATCATTGGCTATAGGGGGCGTGCAATGAATAGGCGTAAGTGGAGAATGGTTGTGAATGGATTATGCATTTTACGCTGCCCTGATGTGCTTTCAGGCTTTTGGCATCTCGTTGAGAAACTGGATGGTCGTGGGTAGAGAGGAATCAATTTAACGCAGCAGGGGTAAACACACAGCTGCTGAAACTGACCTAGGACTGCACTCATAGCTCAGAGTGTGTGTTGCGAGGTCTTCTGCGCAAAAGGGCCAAGTTCTGTGAGTGTATGAGAGGAGTGTGAGATGCGCCTTGCCGTTGGCCACCCCCTTTCCTGGAGGACTCGGCCTTGTGTCTGTATCAGTATTGTTCTTCGGGAACTACGATGTGATCCGGTGCGTCAGATCTTGGAAAGGTATTTTGGTATGCATTTGGAAAAGCGTTTCGTTTTTTAATCTGTTCTGGTTTAGAAACTTTGGTGACTTTGTATCTTATGCCAGGCCAGCTGCACGGGCGTTCAGGTCAGTCGTACAGGCGTAGCAGAAAGTGTACGCAATTCGTTTTATGGAATTGAAGGATGGATGTAGTTCAACAGTTACTTTATGTTTGTTGTGGGTAATGTTTTGAATAGCAACATTAGTTCGAATTTCATAACTTGAGTTAGATAGTCCGTTCCTTGTCTGTGGACGATTTCCGCCTTGCCTTCTAGTTGTAATACAGCTAGACACTAGGCCAAAATCCGACGCTAGACACTAGGTCGACGGCAGGACGCACTTCCTAATAGCCCTTTTGCGCAAAAGGGTCCGGCCGGGAGATCCCGCAACACACCCTCTGGGTCAAGAGTGCGGTCCGAGGTCAGTGTCGGCAGCAGGGCCCAACCGTATGACTGGTGTACCCCTGCCGCGTCATGATGGCCGGTCGCCCCCCGACCACGACCATCCCGTTTCTCAACGAGATTCTCAAGGGCGGGAAAGCGCATCAGGGCTGCGTCAAAAATCTTCCGTTCACTATCGTTCACCGCTCACGCCTATTCAGTGCACTCTCTCTCGCTACCTCCACACTCAAGTCTCTCCTTCCTAACGCCTGCTTCATATCATCTATCTACCCAAACTTCTGTCTCCCTCTAGGCCTACAACTACTCGCCTCTGCCTTGAACACCTTTTTCACCAATCTTCCTTCATCCATCCTCACCATGTGTCCGAGTGATTTAATCATATTGAAGGATTTGTTTTTGTGGGAATAGGTTTGCTTGCACTGATCTCTGTGGAGCGTTATAAGTGAATAGGGAATTGTTGTAGTAGTGCGTATGCATGTCTTTCTTCCTGTTGTATGTTGTTCGTGTAGCATGCCCTCTGTATCCATTGTCTCGTTGGGTAACTGCCCACTGTAGATTCACAAGGTCTACTACCCTGCATGGCAAGTGAGGCAGGAGTGCCCGGAATAGGTTCTCATTTAAAGCCCAATTACATTGGCACCTAAAAACAAAATGGAAATCAGATTATGATCTGAGCTTGCGCTTGATGTGGCTGCTGTTCAGAACCCTATTTTTGATGTAGCTAGCAACCATTGATACGGCTGTCATGCCAGGGCTAATTCCTGGAAGAAGCGTAGGTGATTCTCGGGTGATGGTTGTCTTGCCAGGAACGACTCCTGGAAGAAAAACATTCTTGGATGGGTGTTGCGTGGGCTGCAGTCTAGATTCTTGAAGGTGAGGTGTACTGAGATAACTCACCAGGTCTACCACCCTGCATGGCAAGTGAGGCAGAAGTGACCGGGATGACTTCTCTTCTATTGCACGATTACATTGTGACGTTCCATTTTCCTGCGTTGGGGAGTTGACGAGGGTGGAGTGCATCAAGACCATGGCCTCTTATTGGCCGAGCTTGAGGTCTTCATGACTGGAACTTTTCTGTCTCTTTTTTGGTTGCGGGGGGCAGTCTGTGTGTCCCATGGGATGACCATTTCTTTGCAGTACAATCAACGGGATTTTTCTGATGAGCATGACTGGGCGTCATCCCGTCCGTCATGGTCGTTTAGGGAACGGTATGAACTTCTCTGTCTACTGTGGCAATTGTCTTCGCATGCCCGTATTTCTGGGCATTGGTAGCGACGCATCGGACGTCTGGAAAAATGGGGTAACCTTGATTTTAGATTCAAGAAAAGGTGTGTCCATGAATATTGGTGGGGTGGGTTGTTATATATTATCAGAAGGACTGGAGTGTTTTTTTGGGGGACGTTCTAAATTTGTGCAACTTTAGCTTCGTCCACGCAGTGTTGAAAAACTTTTAGGTTTAAGGCCCCAGCACAAATGAAGGACCAGCCTGTGTAGTTATTAATTGACACGGGAATGGTGAAAGCTTCACCGCTTCACTTGAGTGGTTTCTGCCTTATCAAAGAGACCTTAAATGGTTCCTCACCTCCTGGAAAGTGCGGGCCTCACGGGCAGGCAGGTGAAGGGGTGCATGGGTACCGAATCCCCGCTGCCACCTTCAGCATTCAGAAGCTCAAAGCAGAGGTGGTCACCGCCACCTTCAGTGGCTGCCGAGGAGTGGCAGCACCGGATGCTGTCTCCTGGACCGTTGGACACTGCACAGGAGAGGACAGAAATCAAGATGAGAATGAGGAGGTCGGGCGAGGGATGTCACAACACTGCTCAAGATTAACAAAGCAGTGCCAGCTATTCAAAAATAAAGTATAGTCTGGGCATGGTGTCACGGAGGTTACTTCATGTCAAGATGCAACGAGTGAGAGGAATTTCAGAACAGTACCCAAGGGCATCCACATGTAACGTGCAACATGACAAATTATAAATTCCCAAGCAAATCAGTAAGAAGATTAAAAAAAATAGTTAATGTTATAATTAGACAAAGTGTGAGATTGCTTAAGTAGAAAAATCGATGTGACAACCCGACACACAGGAGGAAGTGAAGCGGTAAAAATACCTCGCAGCATCCTCCTGTTATTGTACGTAGTGATGACTCACAGCCCTTCTGAAGCAAGAGTGATACAATGACTCAACGAATACCCCAGTTAATCTAAGTAGGACAGAAGACGCACGTGTGATAAGGTGGCTAGGAAACATGGAGAGGCTGAATGGGAGATTGGTAAAAAGGTAATGAAAGCAGAGGAGTGTAGGCGTAGGCTTTGTAGGAGACCAGTGTTTGGGTGAAATGGATGGTGTGAAGCAGGCATTAGCCTATGGTATCTCATTGAGAAAAAAATGGACGTAGGTGAGATGTGCAGCAATTACGATGCAGCAAGCCTAAACCGGTGAGAGCTGTTGGGCTCCACTGCCGATACTGATCACGGACCTCACTCCTGACCCGAAGTGAGTGCTGCGGCGTTCGGACCAGACCCTTCAACATTCAAATGCTAAGGTTTGGTATGTGTGTGACGTAATGAGAGGTGCGTCTTTCAGTCAGCCATCTTTTTTTGTGAATCGGCCTTGCGCTCGTGTTAGCATTTCTAATATTGGCAGTAATGACACACAACCCTTTATATTTGCGACAATGATACAATGACTGAGCATAGCCACGTTAATATGGAGCAGTGATAGATGACAACTGAAAATATATTTGCTAAAAACTCCCAAACCAAGCTTCGTCAAACAAGCCAGAGTAGCTACCTGGAGTTGCACTCTTCCCTTGGGGTCTCTGTCTCCCCTTCCACGGGCTGTGAGACTAGGGGAAGTGTCACGTAAGGCCCTTGCCGGTTGTTCCTACTCTGCTGGTAGGCGGCGTCCTGAGGTACAATTCCTCGTCACATCATGTTGGAGCTGGGGCGACTCAGCTCTCGGTTTGGCCATCCGTAAGTAGATGCAGGGAGCACCAAATCTGTCTGATGATAGAATGGTTCTTTCATCCCCAGGCTGGTTTGCTATCCTCACCCCAACTACTCTGGGGTGAGGATAGTATGTTGAGAGGTCACACATACTTCTGTACCCTGTTCTAACCCCGGCTCATAGAGCGGTTTAGTTCACAATTTTATGAAGTAGCTATTGGCAAGTGTTTAAGGTGTAGACAGAGTCTTGTGGACTACGGAGGGCAAGCCTTTCTAGACCGCTGCTGTTTGGTAAGGGCGCCTCCAATGTGAGTTGACCCCACGGTCTGGTTTTCCTTGCTTACTTATCCCATTGTGTTGAATGAGGTCAGGTAGAATCCTATCCAGTCAACGCTTTAAAATATTCATATCTCTATAGTCTCTTGATTAGCCTTGGAGAAGTCTGTTCCAGAGATAACAGATTCTGTAAATCATGAAGTTTTTGCAGACCAGTGTGTTAAATATAGTAGAGAAAATTTCAACCTGTTGTTTCATGTATGGTTCTCATTCACATGGAGAAGTTTTTGCAATATTTATTGTTGATATCATTCAGGATTTCGAAAAATTTTACAGGTTGTCTTCTGCACCTTCTCTTTTCTGGGGTGAAGAGTTTGAGTTCATTCTGCCTCAAGTGGAATCCATTGATTCTGAGGGTTAGGGTCATCTTTGTTGCCCTAGCTTTTAGCTACCTTTTCTACATCTTGGACTAGAGTGGGGGACTAGAACTGAACAGCATATTCCAGTAATGACCTAGCTAGGTTATTGTACCGAGTCAGGACATCTCCTTGATTTTTATTTGAAGTCCTCCAAATACATCCCAAAATTGAGATTGCCCTCTTCTCTACTTCTTTGCACTACCTTGAGAACTTCAGGTTGCCATTGATGTTGAATCGGAGATTGTGTTTGATGGAATTTGGTCACCCAGGAGCAAGTATTTTGGTGAAATGTTAGCTCTACCAATATGCAGAACAGTGCCTTTCTTGGTTTAAGCGGCATTTGGCGGGCCTTCAACCATTTCCCCCATTATTGTCATGATCCCCATTGCACGGACTGGACAGCTATGAGGCTTACCTTGGTATCTCACATTGGTGGCCTCGAGACTGCTCAACAAGCCAGCACTGTCAAAGAACAAGCCAGCACTGCCAAAGTGCAGAGCAATACAAGAAACACAAATTCCAGAGCATGCCAGAACCGCGAAAGCACGAAAAAACAATGGCGCTGTAAGATCCGGAAATTTGTGCTTCAGGCAACTTATCACGCAGCTATCTTGTCAGTCAAAACATACAAAAAAAACATACATATGTACATACACATACACGCACATATAAATGCATTAAAAATACATATACACACATCAAAATGTGCATACATTCATTACTACAAATAAATTAGGCCTCATCGGGCTAGTCAAAATCTACAAAATCATCATACAGCAGATCAGCAAGGGCCTGCTTACAGCGAGTGATATCCGTCATGAGCACTCTGTCACCAGGCCAACCATTCCACACAGCAACACATCTCACACTGAAGACCTCCTGTGAGCATCAGAAGAGCAAGGCAGAAACACCAACTTCAGCAGATGACCCCTCGTACCAACTCTTGAAGTCAAAGAAAACATATTCAGCAAATCCTCTGATTTGCCATGCAAAATTTTCCAATATTTCATCAGGTCTGCCGTCAGAAGGCGACCCTTGACAGAAAAAAATTCAAGCTCCTCAATCGATTACCATAGTCCACATCAGCAAGCCCATCAATGTTTCTGGTCCATCTCCTCTGAATAGACTCAAGCAGTCTGCAGTCCCCACAATATCCAGTGTTCCAGACACAAGATGCACACTCAATAAGTGGGTTTCTCACCTTGGTTACCCCAAGACCACCCCACACCCCAGCAAGGCGAGTGCAGAGCATGACAGGAGGCACAAACGCCACAGCACGCCAGACTGCAAAGGACCGGCAAAATAATGTAGCGGAAAAAAACCTGGAAATTTGTGCTTCAGGCAATTGATCATACAGCAGTTCTGTTGGGCACAAAATACAACATACACATGCATATTATATAACCACTACAAAAACCAATACATACATCCCTACATCAGCCAAATCAGCAGGGACATGCTGATAGCGAATTAAACTTCATCAGCCAAATCAGCAGGGGCATGCTTATAGCGAGTGATCTCTGTCAACTGCACTATGTCAGCAGGTAAGCTATTCCACACATCAACACTTCTCACACTGAAGGACCTACTGCGGACATCAGAAGAGCAAAGAGGAAACACCAGCTTCAGCCCATGACCTCTAGTACCAACTCTTGGAGCCAAAGAAAACATAGTTAGCAAATCCTCTGCTTTCCCATGCAAAATTTTCCAATATTTGATCAGGTCTGCCCTTCTGCCCTAAGAAGTCGACCCCAAATGAAAAACAAATCCAGGCTCTTCAAACGACGACCTTAGTTCATGCCAGAAAGTCCAAAAAATGTTTTTAGTCCATCTCCTCTGCACAGAATCCAGCAGCCTGCAGTGCCCACAATATCCGGTCTTCCAAACGCAGGATGCATACTCAATAAGGTTGTGCCAGAATTTTGGGGAGAGGGTGAGAGACCGGAAAGGAGGAAGTGGTGGAAAATAAAAAAGGCCAGTTATTGTTGAAAAGTGGTGATGTACGGAAGAGGTGGGCCAAGTTGTTGAATATCAAGGATGGCAGAGAGGCTGACATTGTTGATGTGGGTGGTGGTGCTCGGATGCCAGTTTTGGGAGAAAGACTTGTGACGGACATTACCAGGGAAGAGGTGCAGGAGGCAGTGGAGGTGATGAAAGCTGGGAAAGCCCCTGGTTTGGATCGCGTTGCGACCAAGTGCCTGAAGAAGGGTGGAGTAACGATTGTCGAATGGTTGGTGAGGTAACTGAACTTGGGTCTTGTAGCAAGCATGGTACCAATTGAGTGGCGCAGTGCCTGCATTGTTCCGCTATACAAGGGCAAAGGAGACAAAAATGAATGCTGCAACTCGAGAGGTATCAGTCTGTTATGTGTGGTTGGTAAGTTGTACGGGAGAGTGCTGATCAAAAGGATTAGAGACAGTACGGACTGCGAAATCGGAGAGGAACAGTGTGGCTTTAAGAGTGGTACGTGTGCCGATCAGATTTTTGCAGTGAGATAGGTCTGTGAGAAGTACCTTGCCAAAGGAAAGGATGTGTTCTGGGCCTTCATGGATCTGGAGAAGGCATACGTCAGGATTGACAGGGAAGCGCTGTGGAGGGTTTTGCGTTTGTATGGAGTGGGCGGACATCTGTTGAAAGCGGTGCAGAGTTTTTATGTTGGCAGCTGAGCATGTGTTAGAGTGGGAAGCTAGGTGAATGATTGGTTCACAGTGAAAGTGGGACTGAGACAAGGCTGCGTGATGTCACCCTTGCTGTTCAACCTCTATATGGATGGAGTGGTCAGGGAGGTGAACGCGAGTGTGCTGGGTCGTGGCTTGGAACTGTTGGAAGCGAAGGAGCGGAGCTGGCAGTTGAGCCATACTGATCGATGAGCAGTGACTTGAAGTTTATTGTACAGTAATCACTTATTTTCTCCTGTTTTGTTACCTAGTCTAATCTATTAATTCATTTTCCGTCCATAATGCAAGATCAAGTATATGAGGCCCGCTGGTTGATTCTTCTACATTTTGTTATTAAAAATTTGCCCCGGGTGACAGTAAGGAGGGTCGACACACTACCTAGCCTGCTTCAGAGCCCCAAGAATTCGCAGCAGTCCTTAAGGTCGAGGGGTTATGTGCCGCAACACCTACTGAGGGGGAAAATGAAGAAGAAAGTAAACGTGGATCCCATGCATAAGATCTACACTAGGTGTAGGGAACTTCACGCATGAGAACAGCAAAATGGAAAGAAGAAAAAGTTCATAGAAAAATGTTGCATGAAAGAAAGAGTGCAACTTGGCTGTTATTAGCCACCTGAAAATATAATAGTTAGGACCGGTATGTGTGTTTGAGTGTGTGACTGTGTGCATATCTGTGTGTGCGTGCAATGACTATTAGGAGAGTCGTTAAAAAGGAGTTGGAGACAAGTTGAAGGTAATTGTAAATAAATAGAAGATGCAAATGAGGTAAATGAAAGTAAAGCAAATTCAGGATGGGGGAGGAAAGGAGAGATAGTGGAGGGTAAAGAAAAGGGGAGTCTAAAGTGAAATAAGTGTGTTCATCCACCCCGGTTGGGCCGTGACTCCGTACAGATCGTGATCCAACAGATGCCCAGGACAAGCCAAATTCGATAAAAGATTTTGAAAGGAAAAAAACACAAATGGTCAGTTTAGTTGTCCTAACTAAATAATGTTATTGCAACAATAAATAACAAACAGGAATGAACTTTGTAATTTTGCTGAAACGAAAACTTGAGATACTTTTCAACTTTTAATTCATACAAATTTGATACTTTGATCAATACATTTATTTACCGTGCTGCACCGTCTCGTCCATGGTGTAGACGACTGTCTCAGGGATACAATAACCAATTTGAGGCCTGACGAGAGCGTCCAGCAGGCAGTCGTGCCAGTTAGTGACTGAAGCGACAGGACAGCCATTGATGCTGGTCACTACGTTGAGGGAGGAGAGCCCCAGGCGGCCTCGGGCAGGAGAGTGCTGGAGGGGGGAGGGGGATAGGAGATGGGGTAAAAAAAAATAATCAACAGACGGGCTAAGAAGTGTGGGGACAAAACAATGTGGGAGGGAGTGGAACAAAACAATGTGCGGATGGTTGGCATGAGGTGCGAAAGAGGCTCGTATGAAATCTGATTGTGTCATTATTCATGAACAGACCCGAGGACTAACACATTTGCCCCTCATTCCTTGTGTGATACACGATGATAAACACATGAGTTAAATAAACTAGATACTCAACAACTGAGATACTCAAACAAAGGACACCTCTATGGAGTAATGAGGTATTCCAACATTTTGTTTCAAGAATTTTCTTAGTTACTTTCACCAACAACGTCACGCCGTTCTATAAATACTGAGCACTAGAATAACAAAAACGGCCAGTTGTTGATGGAAAGTGATTGTTCGAAAGAGGAGGGCCATGTATTTTGATGCGATGATGAATTTTGGGGATGTCAGAAAGACTGACATTGTTCCTGTGGGTGGTGATGCAGGGATGCTGGTTTTCGAAGAACGAATTGTTGAGGACATTACTAGGGAAGAAGTGCGGGAGGCGGTAGAGGCGATAAAAGCAGGGAAAGACACTGTTTTTCACGGCGTTGCGACTGAGTGTCTGAAGACGGGTAGAGTAACGATAGTCAAATGGTTGGTGAGGCAATAGAATTTGTTTCGTGTCAGGCGAGTTGCCGATTGAGTGGTGCAATGTTCACATCGTTCCGCTTTCTCTCCCACTCGTAAAAGCCATATGGTTTGCATTGCGCTTCTGCTTTTATTCGAATGAATCCTGAAGGGAAAACATTACAGAGACATTTTAACAAGAGAATCTTGATAACATCCGTTGAACGTAGTTTCGGAGCGATTTAGACCTTCGAGTCTTCTAACCTTACTCGGGAATCTCGAAACTTTTATGTTCCTCTACTGTCCTCAAGTTTTTAGGGAAAATAAATTTTGTCCGCTTGGCGGCGCGTGGCTTTTTGCGCCTACCAGTCTAAATGTCTTCCAGGTACCGGAGGGCCGTGCTCGGCCATCTGCCGGCTGAAACCCCCAAACAACCCCTTCCTTCCTTCCTATATAAGCATGAGCTAGCCTGCCCCATCATTCATTAATCGCTCTGGCTTCGGACACAGAGCTTTCCCGCCTCACCTGATCCTGACATATCATAGCACCTTCTTGAAAGTTAAGATTCAGTGCGCGGGGGGCCATCTGGGCAGTGGAGTAGTGACCACTGCCCCTAGAGCCACAGATGGGGTCGGCAATTATTGCCTTGCCGCACTGAATTTGCTCTCAGTGAGCTCCGTCCCACGTCACGACATTTTGTGAATACAGTTTTCAACACAAATTGTCAAAAGGGAAATTAGTCGTGACAGAAAGTTGTCGAGATAGAAATCTGTCAACACGACAATTTGTCGATACAGTTCTCGACAAAAATTGTTGAAACAAATTTGTCAAGACAGAAAGTGTTGACACAACAATTTGTAGATACAGTTCTTGCCGAAAATTGTTGACAGAAAGTAGTTGGGACAGAAATCGGTTGACACTACAATTGTCTATGCAGTTCTTGACAAAAATTATCTCAACAGAAATTAGTCGGGACAGAAAGTTGTAGAGACAGAAATCTGCTGACACGACAATTTGTCGATACAGTTGGCAACAAAACTTGTCAAACAGGAATTTGTCAAGACAGAAAGTTGTCAAGACAGAAATCTGTTGACACCAACAATGTCAAAATTGCCTTATCAAGATTTTTTTTTGTTGACATAATCACAAACATTTTATTCAGATAAAAACTCTTTCCACAAAATATCGTGTTTTACTTATACTCTCATTTAAGTCTTTACCTCCAACTTATACTTCTCTCTCCCTAAATTCTGAGCATGACCGAAACACCTTCCCGGCCCACCTGCTCCCAATGTGCCTGTCCTCTGCCCAAAAACGACCTAAATACCACCTGCCTGAGACACTCCAGCTGCTTCGCGGGACACGTGTATAGGTCAGCAGGGTGCGATATCGGCATATCGGCCATGGAAGCGGCCCCAGGCAGTGCGGCCTACGAGGCTTTCCTGAACAGAAATCGGTCAATGAGATGAAGATACTCTGGAAACGCCACATCGGACACAAGGTCCTTTTTGCGCCCTGACTCCCTCCACCTTACACTACCAGGCACGCAACGCAATCCACCTCGCTACTCGGAGACTAGCAAACGGAAGGCAAAGAAAGACAGCACGGCAGCAGACGAACCAAGGCGTTTCTCACCCCAATCGTCGAGGGGCTCGAGCAGGGATAGCCCTATTCACACGAACGCCCCCCCCCCTCGCGGTCCCCTACCCCCAACGCGCCTGCCTCACCCTTGATATCTGGGTCACAGATGCGCGACAAAGGACGCATCACCCTCGGCGCGCACTTCCTCATACGAGAAGTCAGCACGCTGGACATGCCGCCACCCAAACAGAAGGGATTTCACTCCCAGCGGGATTACACCCCGGAAGAACCAGGCCTGCTTTCCGTGTCCATGCGGACCGCATCGGACGAGGGAGCCACAACATCGCTCAAGATATTGCTCCACTCACGCACAGACCGCATTCACGGCACCAGCCCCCTACGGTACCATCACAGCTCCCCCGCTTCCGGACGGTACCCAGGCGCACTCTGACGGAGCTCCCCAATGACGAAACACCGCCCTTCGTCTCTTCCCCTTCCCCAGAGGAAATTGGTATGTACCTCCCCTAACCGCGAAGTACACAGAGGGATTTGTGAGCTGCGACTATGAGGTCTACACCACAGAGCCCTTTAACAATCTGATCAGGGTTCATGAGAGAGGCCCTAACTTCATATTTTTCCCGGTGGACTTAACCAGTACCGCGGTTCAGCTACTCGTCCGCAGGTCCACCCCTTTTTTGCCGCCAGCAGGTTCGAAGAAGTTCCCTCTCCAGCTTCTCAAGAGTGTCTTTGCGGTCGAGCAGCCCTCCCATCGGGGGGTGACTGTTAGAGAAGACGGCCTGTTCGTCCTAGAATGTATCCCAAATGCACTACCCAAACTCCTCGAGCAAATCAATACCACCCTGTCCAACGGGTCGGCCCCGAAGGACCTCGACGCTTAGTCAATCACGCAATTTACGCTAACAGCACACTGCCCCGTATTCAAGTCCCTGATGGAGTTCGCGAATGCTCTGATCCTCTCCCCCGAAGGCTCACTTCGATGCCACTTCACTTACTTACATTGGGTTTCTTCGCTATTCACAGCAGGTCACAGCGTGGCTGTCACCTAGCCCCAATCCGTGGGGCACTCTCCACTTGTGCTGCGGCACCAGCATTTGCATGTTGTAGCCACTTTCGCCAGTCGTATCCCGGCTTGGCGTCGAGGTCAAGCAGGGAGTTGTCCCCACAGTGAAGGTATCCATTAATTTGGGGTCGATCTGGAATACAGCTGAGGTATTTATCCAGTCGGCTCTTGAACCTCAAAATGTTTGCTGTAGCTGACAGTTGTGGCACCCATTTGATCTCACGTACTTCAAAGGCATTCGGTTGAATAACCGAGGTGCCCGGCACGTGAAGCCGTTGAATGCAACTGTTTGCATCGCTTTGCCGCCCGCCAGTTTTGGCACTTTGAAGCACCACATTCTGCCAATTCTTGCCTGGTTTCTCATGGTCACTTTCGTTACAATTTTTTCATTTACATTGACAGTATAGCCTTCCAGAATCTTCCAAGCGTTCATGACTATGAATATTTCAAAACGTCTTTGGATTGAGTATAGCCTCAAGGCGTTCAATCTGTCATAATAGTCCATTTCCTTTACCTCCCTAATATAAGAGGTGAAGCTTCTTTGCACTGCTTCAAGTCTATTCAGATCTTTCTGCTTATGTGGGATCCAGAGAGGGGAGCAACAGTCAACGACTGGTTGGATTAGTTATTTCCAAAGAGTCAACACTGTTCTTCAATCTCTGGCCAGAAAGGTTCTCCACAAATGATAATATTGCTTTCCCGGTCCAGCACATTGCCACAGAAGCACGTACCGAAGACTTCCGACTCCGCACGCAGGTGGCTCAAAACCTGCAAGGCTACATCTTCAGCTCATCACTGACGGGAATTTTTGAGCGCATCCGGACTCCCGTCCTCGCCGATAGCAAGCCAGTGACCCCTCAGTCACTGCGTTGTCTGGCAGAGCTCACCAGAAGCTCCGCTCACAAACTATTGTCGGGGTCCCTCTTTGACGCTGCTCAGTGGAGATACCAGATTCGGCTCCTTAGGCTGGACAGGCTCGCTCCGGAATCCGCCCGGACCGCCCTTCTAGCAGGGTTGGTATTTGAACCTCAACTATTCACCGACGGGGCCATCTTAAAGGCTAGCCAAGCGCTGGACACTTTCCGTAGCAGGACAGAGGTCCTCTTCTTCATAGACCCCTCATGTTCAGGACCCACATATTAGTTTGCCACTAGGGCCTAACTTTTCGCTGTTGTCAAACCAATTCTTATTTGCCAATATGTTGAGTAATTACCACCATTTATACAAATGTGCTATCCTTTCCTTCCACGGCAAGCGCTTTTTTGGGAACACCCGGTTCAAGATGCAGCCATCCATCCACCTTCTGTGCTCTTCTGGCATCGGCCAGCTTGTGCTACATGATGGTATTTTCTATGCAAACCATATGGCTCTTACTAGTGTAAGAGAATATAACTTTTGTTATCTCGATTCTCTCGATAAAAAGCAAATTCTCTGTAATGAGTTGGAGCCATATGGGGCCTCCTCCTCCTCCTCCTCCTCCTGCTATCTAACCACGCACCAACGTCTCCTAACGGGAAGCAGCTTTGCTAGACCTCACGCTTATATAGGAAGGAAGATGGTTGGGGGTTTCAGCCGGCAGACGGCCGAGCGCGCCACCAGGTACCTAGAAGACACTTAGACCGATAGGCGCAAGACGCCACGCGCCGCCAAGCGGACAGAGTTTATTTTTCCTAAAAACTTGAGGACGGTCGAGGAACATAGAAGTTTCGAGATTCCTGATTAAGGTTAGAAGACTCAAAGGTCTAAATTGGTTGAAAACTATGTTCAACGGATGTTATCAAGATTCTATCGTAAAAATGTCTCTGTAATGTTTTCTCTTAAGGATTCATTTGAATAAAAGCAGAAGCACAGTGCAAACCATATGGCTCTTACTAATTACAAAGAAGTAGCTTTTTATCGAGATAATCGAGATAACTAAGGTTATAATATAAGGCAGAGGAGCTAACAATGAATGTTGCAACTTGTGAGGTATCAGTTTGTTGTGTGCTGTCAATAAGTTTCATGGGAAAATGCTAATCAAGAGAACTAGAGATGGTGCCATTGGCAAGATTATATTAGATTAGAGAGACAAGGCTTTCCAACGCGCTGGAGCCATCGACCTTCTTGCGCCAAACGTAAAACCAGCAAACAGTGCTTCCATCCAGTTATTTGTTTTTTATCTTTCAATATGTTTGAGTTAAAATCACAAAAGATGCTGTGATTTTATATTTTTTATTGTTGTTTTTATTGCATTATTTGTCAAGTAGAATCTTCAATGTTCTATGCACATATAGGTTAGTTACTGTTCTAACTGGTAATAATCAAAAATGTAATAGCTGGTTGATTGAATTTTTACTTGGTTATTATTGATGAGGTGAGATGAATTTCTAGAGGGAGCGTTATCGCAACGGTTTTGTGTATATTCCGCAAATTATGATTTATTCATAATTTATAGGGCGGGAAAAACATAAGTCTGTAAGCGAAATAATTTTTGTTTTCCGACTTGTAGCTGGGGCTTTAGAATCTTGCTAATGTATCCACCGTGTGAGTGAGTTTGGTGTGGTAAGTGGAAGAAAGTCTGATGTGGAGGAAGGTAGAGCACGAGAAGGTGTGGTCTTGATATTGAGTGATCGGTTGGGTAGTAGCGCTACCGAATGGAAGGAGGTGTCCTCAAGATTGATGTGGGTGAAAGTCAAGTTAGGCGTAGAAAGATGGGCATTTGTGAGTGCTTACGGACCTGGCAGCGTGAGGAGTGAAGAGGAGAGGGAGCAATTCTGGACTGACCTGAGTGAGTGTATTGAGAGTTTTGGAGGTCATTTCAATGTAGTTGTACTGGTGTACCCGGTAGAAATGACAGTGGAGAAAACCTGATAGGTCTGTGTATGGAGCAGGAGTTGGTGGTCGGGAACAGTTTGTACAAGAAGCGAGATATTCACAAGTACACATGGGTAAAGATGGCCCATGGTGCAATGGTGGAGAGAGCACTGATGGATTTTGTGCTGATATCGAGGAGAGTGGTGGGGAGGCTGTTGAATGTGCGGGTGTTGAGAGGGGAGTGTGGAGGAGTGTCTGACCATCTGCTGGTGGAAGGTAGATTAAGAGTGGAACAGAAGTGGAAGAGCAACAAACGAGTGAGAGGAGGGAGAGAGGTAGTGAAAGTGAGTGGACTGAATGTGAGAAGTAGAGCCGAGGAGTTCCAGCAGGCGTTGAGGGAAGAATATGACAACGTGAGAGGACAGGACTCGAGAGATGTGGAAGAAGAATGGGAGACGTTAAGGGATGCGTTGATGAGATGTGCGAAGAAGGTGTGTGGTGCGCGCCGTGTGGGAGGGTGCAGGAGGAAGGGCTGCGAGTGGTGGAACGAGGAGGTCAAACTGGCGCTGGCACGGATATGAGGAGCGTTTGAGGAGTGGTTGAGGTGAAGTCGGAGGTAGCTCATGAAAGCTACAAAGAGAGGAGAAACGAGGTGAAGCGGGTGGTGAGGAGAGCCAATAGGGACGCTGATGCCAGGTGGGGCAGACGGTTGTGCCAGAATTTTTTGGAGAACAAAAAGATTTTTTGGAAAGAGGTGAAGAGGGTGAGAAAGGGAGAGACCGGAAAAGAGGAAGTGCTGAAAGATGAAAACGGCCAGTTGTTGTTGGAAAGTGGTGATGTACGGAAGAGGTGGGCCGAGTATTTTGATGAGTTGTTGAATGTCGAGGATGACAGAGAGGCTGACATTGTTGCTGTGGGTGGTGGTGCTCGGATGCCAGTTTT
>SDVV010006405.1:0-18481 GCA_016164225.1 Gammarus roeselii
TATATGTATAAAATTTTCCTTGCTTTGTTTGCTTTTCTCGATTGAGATCTCGGTTTGATCCAGTTAAAATAATCTTTATATTTATTTTCATTGTCTGACTTCTGATGACCAACGTATTTTAACCTTCCTTTCATCATTTTGATATGTCACATTATTTTTTTAATGATATGATCGCATTCCAATTTTTTTTTTTTTGCCATTCAATCGAAACAGGCCGTTTCTTCTGGAATCATTCTTTAATTAACGTAGATCTCTCATCCCAGACGCCTCTCATCCCAGACACCTCTCATCCCAGACACCTCTCATCCCAGACACCTCTCATCCCAGACACCTCTCATCCCCGACACCTCTCATCCCCGACACCTCTCATCCCCGACACCTCCTATCCCTGACAGCCCACATCACTTATTGCCCAAATTCCCCACCCAATGCGTTATTCTGCCCCCTTCCATTTTCTCCTTTCCCCCTCCTCTTCCAAGACGGTGGGGGGTTGTGGCGCCGCGGTGGCTCATCGCCAAGCGTTCGTCCTCCAAACTCAGGCACTAGAGACCAGCTATGACGCTAATCTGTATCAGCTGTCCACAGCTTGGAAGTCCTGAGACCGTCCTCGTATAGAGAGTCTTTGCTCGCCGATTGGAAACTGGGGGCTCGGTACTTAGTCTCATCATTAGAGAGTAAGCCATCAGCTCGTCTTGAGTGAGTAAGCTCCTAGACTGCCCGTATGTAAGGAGTCCCTTACTCACCAATAGCAAACTAGGGGCTCGGAACTTACTCTAATCCTAAGAGAGTGAACCACCAGCTCGTGTTAAGAGAGTAAGCTCCTAGATCGTCTTTGGAGCCCTCAGCTCATCTTCCGAGTTCCTAACGCCTTCGTCAGGACTTTATTTTTTAGTGTAGTGTCTGCTGTCGCCGCCACAACTCCAAGCGTCTCTATTTATGGGACACAATCTGCATCTTGAAATGATCTCTTGTCTTGGTTTATGCATCGTTTGTCGCTGTGAGAGAGCTTGCCATCCAGTAAACTCTCGTCTTATGCTCTCGTAGGAATAGTACTAGAGAGTTTTTAGAGGCATCGCTCGTACAAAAGATCTTTGCTCTTGTCGTTGAGCTTCCGTTCTTTCGTAGAAGTCTTATTCGATGGTCTTTTTTGCTTGCATGAGGGCATGTGGTAATGTATTTTTTTGACAGAGTAAACGTTATATTGTCAGTGAACTGTTAAGTTATGTTTTCAAAGTGATTAACATACTTGCCTCTGTGTTGTCATCTTTTCAACACTGAGTATGATTCGCTGTTTTTTTGCAATGTACTCACATATATTTTACGGCACGAAGGCGAGGTCAAGTCCGCCTCAATTAGGGCAAAGATATAACCGAAGTTCGAACCAATCTGGCGTGACGATGTGTACGCATGTACTATCTGCATTATTCAGGTATCAACTGAATCCAAGCTTACGAACAGAGAGGTTATCTGAGCGACAACATGACCAGTTTAATATCCCATTGTGTTCCGCAGACAGCGTCTACATCCTGTCCCCGTGACTGCTACAAATATGGAAGGATTCGCTGGAATACATTTAGTCGGAGGCTAGAGAGTCGGTTTATGGACATTACCCTTTTTGTGACGCTATGACCAGCTTCCTTGAATCACTTTGAACCAATTATGTGAAACGTGTTTCATTGACCTCATGAAGTGAGTTATTTCTTGGAAGGAAATATGGAACCACTGACGACGTGGTTCGAATCAGAACGGTGATAGTGAAAAAGTTGGGGGACAGAGAGGATTCGCGTGTTCTGAGATGGTTCGGGCGCATGGTGAGGATGGATGAAGGGAGATTGGTGAAAAGGGGGATGAAGGCGGAGGCGAGTGGTCGCAGGCCTAGAGGTAGACCGAAGTTTGGGTGGACGGATGGTGTGAAGCAAGCATTAGGAAGGAGAGACTTGAATGTGGAAGTAGCGAGAAAGCGTGCAATGAACAGGCGTAAGGGGAGAATGGTTGTGAATGGTCAATTTTGACGCTGCCCTAATGGACTTTCCCGCCCTTTTCATCACGTTGTCGGGACGGTCGTGGGCATGGGGGGGCCCAGCCATCATGATGCGGCGGGGGTAAACTAGTGAAAACTGTCGGGCCCTGCTGCTGACAACGGATCCTTTGACCGCACTCATGACCCAGAGTGTGTGTTGCGGGGTCACCGGCCGAACCTTCTAGCACAAAAAGACTAAGTTGTTTGAGTGTGAGCGTATGAGGTGTCAGGTGCGCCTTGCCGTCGGTCACCCCCCCTTTCTGGGGAATTCAGCCTAGTGTCTGTATTTGTAAATATGGATGTCGTTTGGGCGTCCCGAGCTGGTCAATATGACCGGACCAAAAAATTTGCAGTTATAAATATATCTTCAGGGACGAGCATCGCGCAATTGTGATCATCACAACCTGGTTCCTTGACCGAATGTGCTGCAATTCACGTTACTAACCAATAACAATTACACGTACACTACACAAATTGTCGCCGTTCTAAATATTACACCTGCTCTTTGCCTGTTATTTAATTGTTTGAAAATCAGGATAAATATATTTCGTGATATCGACTTATATCCGGTGTTCGTGAAGCTACTAACATTTATAAGTCAAGACATTAGGTTTCTGAATCAATTATCCATCTAATCGCAAGGAATGAAACATACACAACACCATAGAAGATGACGCGCACTCACACCAGTTAATCAATTGGTTTCGCCAAACTACGTATATGATAACCGATGAAGCTGTATCAAATCCCATAGCACTTGAGGATCTTCAACAGGCACTCTTCTTTTATAGGACACGAAGTGATCACTTCAGATCGTTCCTCGCCGAACGACCAGCGCGACACGCCCTGTTTTACGGCTCTGTGGGTGATAAGTGAAGGGACGTCTCAGATCGATGGCTTCCTTTATCGGCAGCGATAGCGTACTGTACTACTCAGAAACGTCATTACAGGATACCCTGCCTAGTACCCCTGCCAAGTATCTTTCCATACTCCAGCTCTCAGCCCCGCTAGCCTTACTCCATGTTCCTTCGACCTTGAAATGAGATCTGAAAAGCTCTTGAATTAGTCTGTTTCTGCGTGAGGAAATGCGACGGGCTTCAAATGAAAAGGGAAAGTAACTGTCTCGATTAAGATGAGGAGATTTCTTCTATTGGTAGTGGCTCCATGCTGGCCTCCAGCGTCTCGATTCGTCGTTGCTGATTGCGATGACGACTTTGGTGAATTGACTCAATCTCTTCAAATACAGAAACGTAAGAATATCGTAGTTCATTTCTGAAACGGATGATTGGGGTCCAACTCTGTTGTTGGCCAACTTTCTTCTTGTGTCTTCCAATCAGAAAAGCTTGAAAGACTTTGTCAGACTGTTTCTTAAGATCTAATCACTGGGATCTATGATTAGACGCATCTTCCCTGCCCTGGATATGGTGATTAGTGTTATTTAGCTTACATCACCGAGTGTTTTTTTACAGAGAGACACCAAGTTTGTCACGTGTTCTGCATTATTCGAAATCAAACATTGATTGAGCATAGAGCTAATAGTCTTTAAATTTTCTGAAAATTTTCATCTCAAAATAATTTTAAATTGTTCAATTAGTAACTCGTAATTCTTTTTTTAGGGGGAAATTAAGCTCACTGGTGGTGTAAAGAATGCCAAATGTAGAGACCAATCTAAGGAACAGTAAGATCGAAGTATGACCAGAATGGCATCTATGTATGTCTCTGATCGTCATCGCCCAGTGCCTTTTAGACCCATCATATCTTGGGGTGTTTGGATGATTATTCATTTCATAGATCGTTAACACTTTATTTTAGTATTTTAGTATTCCTTCTTTCATGGGCTATATTAATTATCTCTGCCATTTTTTCATGGTGATAAATTTTCCATTGGTTATTATATAAATCGAGATTGGTTGAGACTAGGCGACACAGGGAATGGGGAGGTACTCGTGGGACCCACGGGACTCGGGGGGACCCGGGGTTTCGGTGGGGTTTCGGGAACCCGGGGGATTCGGAAAACAAGGAGGATTTCTGGGGCCCCACTTGGACCCTTCTTTGGCCCTTTGGGACATCCTTGAGACCCTTTGGGACCCTCTTGAGTAACTTTAGGACCCTCTTGAGACCCCTCTAAATCCTGGAGCCTCTGCTGCCTCCTCCCTACGCTTTAAAACCCTTACACAGAGAATTGTATATATGTGGAGTGCTTGAGTAGGAAAATAGTTATTACAGTCCACAGGATTGCTGATGCAGAGGGGGAGAGCCGCGTCGAGGCTGGTCGAGGTGCGTCGAAATCAGTCGAAACAAGTCGAGGCGAGTCGAGTTGTGTGCGACGAGTCTAGACCGGCCAAAATGATTCGAGGCGCGCCGAGATGAGCTTAGACGAGGGAACTCGAGGGACCCGGGGAGCTTGGTGGGCCCGGGAGACATGGGCTACCCTTCGGGACCCATTGTTTTTTTTTGGGACCCGAAGGACCTCTGCCCTGCCCCCTCACCACCCTATTCCCCTAAACAATTAGTGTGATGTCAATAATCTGAGCAGTTTTTCAGCCCATGATGAACCAGCCCTTTCTTTCCTCATCACGATCCACAATTTTGTCGTCTTTAAAAATGCTTATGTATTTGGGCGAGAATTCCTGTTTGTGATTTTGTGAATAAGTATTTTTTCAGTCCGTGCTCGCTCGCGCGTGTGCGGACCATATGTAATTTCTGTTGTTTACCTTTCCCGCATAACTATAAACCTTGTGATGCGTTGCAGTTGGAAATGATCTGAACCGTATAGTCGTGGACCTTGTACTAATTTCGACGATGCGTTCTGAGGGGCTGGAGGCGGGGATTTGTTTCGTCCGAGTCTTTATCTTACCTATATAAGGGAATTTTACTAGAACTGAACTAAACCACGTAGCTGTAAACATTGTGTTGCGTTGCTGTCGGAGCTTACTTTGTCCGTGTAGCCGTAAACCTTATACCAATCTCGACGATGCTACCTGTACGCACTGGCGCGCATACATATTACTCTTGAAGTTGTAAATAATCTAAAGTGGAGATCCGTTTCATCTAAATGTTTTTCTTGTGCGCACCAGCATGCGTCTGACACGACGGAAATTTTCAAAATGTTCTCACTCTGATAACGTTGTTTTTCTCGCGCACCGAGGCGTGCGAGCCTACTGGAATCCATGATCGTCGAGCCCTACGAGGGAGCCTGTTATGACTCACGTTGAGGCTCCGGTGGAAATGAGCCTTAAAAAATCCTATCAACCTGTTTTAAGGTGTTTGCCAATGGCGAGCGAATGATTCCCTCTGCGACTAGAACGAAATCTATTAGAAAGATTTTAAGCAAACAGCGTAACTCTGTACAACCTCTACATATACTTAGATTGATGTTCTACAATTGAATGTCGTGACTTTCTGATTTATCACGTCAATAACTTCATACCTTTGACCTTCTGTATGTTCGCGTCATACGTTTCTATGTTTGTCACACTTTTTTTACCATATGGTACACCCTTTGCTGTAATTTAATCGTCATACCAATTTCATATTTACACGACTTAAACATCTTTCTACTAACCTTTGCCTTATACCGCCTCCTTTTGTTTTTTCGCCTTCTGTATTTCCTCCAACTTCAATTACTTTCTACCACCTGGCAGCCTCCATCTTTTTCCAACTCCTTCAATTAACATGCACCATCTGTCATCTCTTTCCATCATCATTTACTATTCCTTTGAACTGCTTCCCACAGCTAGAAGCTACTCCCCTTGCTCTTTTCCCCACAACGCCAAGCAGCTCCCTAACCCTTCCCACGCTCTCCTCCCCCCCCCCGCTATCAGCCTGCCTGGGCCCGCCGCACAATGCCCTACGGCAGGGTATCCGGCGCTGTATTGTCACTGCTTCCTCATGGAGGGTCTGGCCAGGCTGCTTGATATTGCACTTTGCTAGTGTGTACGGCCAGACTGGCACAGTCTGTGTTGCCATACTGATACAGTCTGTATGGCCAGACTGGCATAGTCTGTGTTGTCATACTGATACAGTCCGTATGGCAAGACTGGCACAGTCTGTGTTGCCATACTGATACAGTCTGTACGGCCAGACTGGCACAGCCTGTGTTGCCATACTAATACAGTATGTATGGCCAAACTGGCACAGTCTGTGTTACCGTACTGATACAGTCTGTATGGCCAACTGGCACAGTCTGTGTTACCGTACTGATACAGTCTGTATGGCCAGACTGGCACAGTTTGTGTTGCCATACTGATACAGTCTGTACGGCCAGACTGGCACAGTCTGTGTTGCCATACTGATACAGTCTAGATGGCCAGACTGGCACAGTCTGTGTTGCCATACTGATAGTCTTTACGGCCAGACTGGCACAGTCTGTTTTGCCATACTGATACAGTCTGTATGGCCAGACTGGCACAGTCTGTGTTACCGTACTGATACAGTCTGTGTGGCGAGACTGGCACAGTTTTTGTTGCCATACTGATACAGTCTGTACGGCCAGACTGGCACAGTCTGTGTTGCCATACTGAAACAGTCTGTATGGCCAGACTGACACAGTCTGTGTTGCCATACTGATACAGTCTAGATGGCCAGACTGGCACAGTCTGTGTTGCCATACTGATACAGTCTAGATGGCCAGACTGGCACAGTCTGTGTTGCCATACTGATACAATCTGTGTGGCCAGACTAGCACAGTCTGTGCTGCCATACTGATACAGTCTGTATGGCCAGACTGGCACAGTCTGTGTTGCCATACTGATACAGTCTGTATGGTTAGACTGGCACAGTCTGTGTTGTCATACTGATACAGTCTGTATGGCCAGTCTGGCATAGTCTGCATTGGCAATCTGTCACTGTCTGTATAATTATTCTATCACAGTCTGTATAGCCGGATTCGCACAGTCTGTATAGCCGTATTCGCACAGTCTGTATAGCCAGACTGGCACAAACTGTGTAGCTAGACTGCTACAGCTTGTATTGGCATTCTGGCAGTCTGTATAGCCAGAGTGGCACAGTCTGTATTGACATTCTGGCGCTGTCTGTATGGCCAGATTGGTACAGTCTGGATTGCCAGACTGGCGCAGTCTACAGCCAGACTGGCACAGTCTGTACTGTCAAACTGATCGATGTCTGTATGGCCAGATTGGCGGAGTTTGTATTAGCCTTCTGGCGCAATCTGTAAAGCCAGACTGGTACAGTCTGTATTGGGATTCTGGCACAATATGTATAGCCAGACTGGCACAGTCTGTATAGCCAGACTGGCACAGTCTGTAAAGCCAAATTGGCACAGTCTGTACGTACAGACTGGCACAGTCTGTGTTGCCAGACTGGCACAGTCTGTACGGCCAAACTGGCGCAGTCTGTATTGAAAGACTAACACAGTCTGTATAGCCAGACTGGCACAGACTGTATACCCACTCACACTATCTGTATTGGCAATCTGACGTAGTCTGTATTGGTCTTCTGACGAATTCTGTTTAGTATTCTAGCGCCGTCTGTATTGACAGACTGGAATAGTCTGTATTGACAGATTGGAATAGTCTGCACTGACAGACTGGAATAGTCCGCATTGATAGACTGAAATATTCCGCACTGACAGCTTGGAATATTCCGCACTGTCAGACTGGAATAGTCTGTATTGACAGATTGGAATAGTCTGCACTAACAGACTGGAAGAGTCTGCACTGACAGACTGGAATAGTGTGTACTGGCATTCAGGCACTGTTCTGTCTTGGAGTTCTAGCCCGGACAGTCCTATTGCAAGTCTATTTCATCGCCACGGATCAACGATGAACCTTTTCTGTTCGTCATGAGAACAACTTTGCATAATTTTCACCCTGGGTGGATTGGATCAGCAAAGTTCGAATTCAGGTGTGTTTCTTACCTCCAGCACCAGAGTTGGTAAACAGACCACCTGTTTGTTTGATGAACTTGAAATGGCGGAAGCGTGCAGAATGATGTTAGTCAGTATCTAAAAATTCGCTCCAATTATGAGGAAGGAACTTACATTAGTTTGCGGAAAGTGACCTAGTCACTAGTTCTCTATTCACTTAATTTCCAGAGGCACTAGCCACCTATCCGCTATACTTAACTCTTCAGGACACTGAACTGGAGACTACACTACACTAGAGTGCAGCATTGAACAACAGCCGTGATGGGAGAGAATTAGTTTATGATTTAGGATTACGAGAAATCTTCAATTATAATTTTCCGCTCAATATTTGAACTCCTAGAAAATATAATTGATATTATCCATCGAGGGGCTTTGACCAAATAGAATGCCGTAAGAAATATCACTATGAAGTCATTCCACGTGAGAAGAATCCATTATTTTCTTTTTCGCTACTGTACATTCATGATATTTCCGTTATGGAAGATGGCTCAGGAGCACCAAAATAGTGCTGGAAAAATTGAATGTACGGGATCGAACCTTTTGTATGGACGCGCATGGCTCGATTCACCACAACGGTCGAGGTTTTCCTCGAATTGATCATCATCGTTTTCGAAGTAAATTACTAAACTTAGTGGATGTTGATGTTTTCGATGCCGCTGAAAAGATGTTGCTTTATCGACAAAAATATTTTGATACAAATATTTATTTAGCTGGCACTGAACTGAGGAATGTCTTCTTTCAAGCGAACGTCAAAGACCAGTCTTCGTTTTATTTACAATTACATAAATGTATCTTATGTCCTATTCTGCTCTGCATTCGTATCTGGAAAACTTCTCAAGTCCAGATCCGAGGCGTGTAATGTGTTTCAACGTGCCCGGCTCTCATCTGAGTTTTCTGCTTCATCGCTATTCTATCCTTGTCCTCCCTCTTCTCATCGTCTCTAGCTGTTTCTCCCTCTTCTATCCCTCCATTCTCTCTTCTCTCCTCGGCTCACCATTGATTAACTGGTCGCGATAGCATCAGCTGCGGCGCGCCCAAAGGAGGGCCGAGGAGGCTGCTGCCCAGCTTCTCCGATTAGTCGCTGACTAGTTCCTTGTAACGTCGTCTGCTGCTGAGAGTAATCACGAAGTAATTTTTCAAAGCTTCGTCGACGTATCTACAGTGATACTAAAAACGCTGAAAAAAAATTATACTTTGAAATTTCTTCTCATATCCTTGGACAAAATGTTTATTTATTTCCGTCTGACAGCAATCGAACCGTGCAGTTCATATTTATTTCTATACAATAAAACGAGCGCCCTCTACAAACGAAGAAGTCAAATTGTTAGAGCTAATTTTGTTTGCTTAATATTGACCAACGAGAGAATGGAAGGCGTCATCACTGTTGGTAAAAGGACCCCAAATGGAAAGACTCTATTGAAAGCCATTAGTATATGCATCTGTGTGCTGGTGTTGAAAGCCAATAGTATATGCTTCTGTGTGCTGGTATTGAAAGCCAATAGTATATGCATCCGTGTGCTGGTGTTGGAAGTCATTAGTATATGCATCTGTGTGCTGGTATTGAAAGCCATTAGTAAATGCATCTGTGTGCTGGTATTGAAAGCCATTAGTATATGCATCTATCTGCTGGTGTTTAAAGCCATTAGTAAATGCATCTGTGTGCTGGTATTGACAGCCATTAGTATATGCATCTGTGTGCTGGCGTTGAAAGCCATTAGTATATGCATCTGTGTGCTGGTATTGAAAGCCATTAGTATATGCATCTGTGTGCTGGTGTTGAAAGCCATTAGTATATGCATCTGTGTGCTGGTGTCGAAAGCCATTAGTATATGCATCTGTGTGCTGGTGTTGAAAGCCATTAGTATATGCATCTGTGTGCTGGTGTTGAAAGCCATTAGTATATGCATCTGTGTGCTGGTGTTGAAAGCTATTAGTATATGCATCTGTGTGCTGGTGTTGAAAGCCATTAGTATATGCATCTGTGTGCTGGTGTTGAAAGCCATTAGTATATGCATCTGTGTGCTGGTGTTGACAGCCATTAGTATATGCATCTGTGTGCTGGTATTGAAAGCCATTAGTATATGCATGTGTGTGCTGGTGTTGAAAGCCATTAGTATATGCATCTGTGTGCTGGTGTTGAAAGCCATTAGTATATGCATCTGTGTGCTGGTGTTGAAAGCCATTAGTATATGCATCTGTGTGCTGGTATTGAAAGCCGTTAGTATATGCATCTGTGTGCTGGTGTTTCATCGGTCGTCATTAGCGTTCAGTTTGTGCACTGATGAAGCGGTTAAATGGCTGCCAGATCTGCCACTAATTCTATAGGGTGACTTCGACGAATAGAAGGCCCTTTGGTGCTTAGCAGGGAATCCTGACGGGTATTTAAAAGCAATCTGTGTGGGACCTACTCTGTTTCAGCGATTTTTTTTAATACAATTAACTGCGCTGTTGTTATTTTTCCAAGGATTTTTGAACACAGTTTGCATTGAGCTTCCCTCAAAACGGGCATTCAAAATTGTTTTTCCACTTTTATTTCGACCTAATTTTGTACATTAATTTTATGTTGCACAGTCATGCATCAGGATACACACAAATGCCAGATTCTCTGCACCTCCCCTCTCCCTCCTCTCCCCTACTTCTTGAAGCCGTCTTCCCGAAAGGAAGGGCCATGGACAACCAAACTCCCTCAGAAACAGTATTGAAAAACTCCAAAGTGAGGTATTAATCTTCCGGCCAAACTTAGATTACCTCCTAGTGCGAGAAGATACCTGACGAAGTGGGGGTGATTCAGTCTCCTTTCCCGCACCAGCAGCGAGGGCTTGTGACGGGAACAACGTGGACGCGGAGTATGACTGGGCTCAATTGCTCGAAATTCCGGCCAATGGGCACAAAATTGAAACATGTATGATGAACCACTTTGAATTCATAATAAATCAATCTCCCCTCTGATGTGCGCGCGATTTTTCGAGACCCAATTATAATATATTGGGGAGAGACCATCTTGCTAGGAAACATGAACCGGAGATAGTTGAATCTTGTACATGTTTTTTCCTTGGTATCTGTGCTATTCATGCGAGTTTTGCTGACAGGACAGAATTGTCCTCCCTTCATCAATACCTAACTCCGTTGCCAGAACTACAAACACCTCTTCTCCGAGTCCCAGCCTAGCGATGTCCAGATCCTTCCTTCTTTACCATGACCCATTATACCAGAACTACAAACCCTTCTCTCAAAGTCCAAGCCCAGCTTGATGTCCAGATCTCACTTCTCGACCTTTGTCATTCCACTTCAGAATCTGCCATCCATATCCGGTGCTCTACTACTGAAGTTTACACCGTGGACCTCACTTTTCTCTGCGAACTCTGCCACCTCTAATTGAATAAAAACTATTTCGTTTGGTCATCGGCCGTCCCACGTCGTAATTTCTCCTGAAATTATCCGGCCAATATAATTTTGGGTCGGGCAGCTTAGAATCTCGCAACGGGGACTCCAGAGACGGATCCTCATAAATAGCGCTGAGGCTGGCGGCAAAGTTTAGACAGAACTACGACTCCGCGTGTTAGAGATCGCAGTTACGGGTCAGTTCGGGTTGGGTCATATTTTTAGACCCGAACGTTTCCTATCGCTGCTGTCGGATCGTTGTGGTGTTCTCGAAAAAGTTTGCGTTAGGGCAGGATACTAAGGATACTTGTTTCGGCGACGTTGAAAATCATGTCGTGAGATTTTTTATTTCAATCCGAGGGTTCTTTTCAAAAAGTTGATCTAAAATTTTGAAGTCCTTCTGTTTTTTCACTTCAGGCGAGTTTATGAACACACTACCCATTGTATCGGTAAACGGTTAATCTAATTTAAATAGTGCAAAAACAAAAATATTTGTATGTGAAATGTTTACTCTTGGGCGGTAAATAGTGTGCGACGCCGGATTCTCTTCCTGAATTTTCATCGTTTTTCATACGAGGCAATAAAGAACTACCCCGGCAATAAACCCTGTAGCCGGGGTAGTTGGCATCGTGCTACCGTAACCTCTGCGTGTTGCAGAAAGCGACTGAAAGGGAAGCCTTGTAGCCGGAGAGATAGGTAGAATCGTGCTACCGCAACCCCTGCGTGTCGTAGAAGGCGAATAATAGAGGCGGAGGGGCTAGTAATCTCTTCCTCTGTTAAAGGAGGAGAGGCTTGCGCGGAGGAGGAGAGACTCACGACTCTCCAAACCCTATTGTTAGAATCGCTGAATGTGCGTGATTGCAGTACGAATGAAGTAAAGAGGCGAGAGATTGGTGAAATGTTTGTGAGGAGCAAGTTTGATGTGTTGGCGCTGAGTGAGACGAAGTTAGAATGTAACAGCGAGTGTGAGTTCGGTGTGGCAAGTGGAAAAAAGTCAGGCGTGGAAGAATGTTGGGCACGTGAAAGAGTGGTGTTGATATTGAGTTATCTATTAGCTAATAAGTCAATTCAATGTGGTTGTACTGGGTGGCCTTAGTGCAAGAGTTGGAGATGCTGTCGTGGATAATGTGATTCGGAGGTATTGCGTTCCTGGTAGGAATAACAGTGGAGAAAACCTTATAGGTTTGTGCATGGAGCAGAAGCTGGCCGTTGGAAACAGTTTGTTCAAGAAGCGAGACATCCACAAGTACACTAGGGTGAGGATGACCCGTGGTCAGTGGTGGAGATTGCGCTGATGGATTTTGTGCCTATTTCGAGGAGTGTGGTAAGGAGGCTCATGGATGTGCGGGTGTTGAGAGGGGAGGGTTGAGGAGTGTCTGACTATCAGCTGGTGGAAGGACGATTAAGAGTGGAGCATAGGTGGAGCTGGAACAAAAGAGCGGGAGGAAGAAGAGAGGTGGTAAAAGTAAGTGAGCTAAATGTGAAAAGTAAAGCAGAGGAGTTCAATCGGGCGTTGAGGGAGGAATATGACAACGTGAGAGGGTAGGACCTGCAAGATGTGATGGAAGAATGGAAGACGTTTAGAGATGCCTTGTTGAGATGCTCGAGAAATGGTGTGGTGTGAGCCGGGTGGGCGGGTGCAGACGGAAGAGCTGCGAGTGGTGAAACGAGGATGTCAAACTGGTGGTGGCGCAGAAAAGAACAGATTATGAGGAGTGGTTGGTAGCGCAGTCTGTGGTGGCCCATGACAAGGAGAAGAGGTACGGAGGGAGGTAAGGCGAGTGGTGAGGAGAACCAAAAGGGAAGCTGATGCCAGATGGGGCAGACGGTTGTGCCAGAATTTTCAGGAGAACAAAAACATGTTCTAAAAAGAGTTTAAGAGGGTGAGAAAGGGAGAAACCGGAAAGGAGGAGGCGGTGAAAAATGAAAACGGCCAGTTGTTGACGGAAGTGGCGGTGTACGGAAAAGTGGGGCGAGTATTTTGATAAATTGTTGAATGTCGAGGATGACAGGGAGGCACAAGGTTGCTGTGGGAGGTGATGCGCGGATGCCGGGTTTTGGAGATACTTGTTGCGAACATCACTAGGGAATAGGTGAAGGTGATGAGAGCATGAAAAGTCACTGGTTTGGATGACGTTGCGACTGAGTGCCTGGAAAAGGGTGGAATAACGATTGTCGAATGATTGGTGAGGCAACTGAACATATGTTTTGTGGCGGGCGTGGTACCGATTGAGTAGCTCAGTGCCTGCATTGTCCTCCTGTATAAGAGCAAAGGAGATAAAACTGAATGCTGCAACTCAAGAGGTATCTAGTTCGTTATGTGTGGTCGGTAAGTTGTATGGGAGAGTGCTAATCAAAAGGATTAGAGAATGTACGGATTGCGCAATTGGAGAGGAACAGTGTGGCTGAAGGAGCGGTAGAGGTTGTGCCGATCAGAACTTTGTAGTGAGACGGGTCTGTGAGAAGAACCTTGCAAAGGGAAAGGATATGTTCTGGGCCTTCGTGTATTTTGAAAAGGCAAACGACAGGATTGACAGGGAAGCGATGTGGAGGGTGTTGTGTTTGTATGGAGTGGGCGGAAATCTGTTGAAAGTGGTGCAGAGTTTCTATGTTGGCAGCCGAGCATGTGTCAGAGTGGGAAGCGAGGTGAGTGATTGGTTCACAGTGGAAGTGGGTCTGAGATAAGGCTGCGTGATGTTTCCATGGCCGTTCAATCTCTACATGGATGGAGTGGTCAGGAAGCTGCTGGAAGCGAATGGGCGGAGTTGGCAGTTGAGCCAGTTGCTGTTTGCGGATGATACGGCGGTGGTGGCGGATTCAGAGGAGAAGCTATGTAGGCTGGTGTCTTAGTTTGGTAGAGTGTGTGAGAGGAGGAAGCTTCGAGTGAACGTGGGTAAAGGTAAATTAATGAGATGCTCGAGTGTCCCCCCTACATGGAGAGTTGTTGGAAGAAGTTCAGTGTTTGAGTTTCTGGGCTCCCATGTGGAGAAGACTAAACTTGTGAAAACACAAGTGAAGTCGTGAGTGAAGGAAGGGTGTAAAGTGTTTGGTCCACTGAAGAGCGCAATGAGCTGTTAGACGTCGGGGATTGAAGCATAGAGAGGGCTGTATGAGGGTGTAGTTGTCTCCACTGTGCTATACGGAGCTGAAACGGGGGGGGGGGTGAGAGCAGATGAACGAAGAAGGCTGAATGTCTTCGAGATGAAGTGTGTGAGGAGCATGATCGGTGTGACGCTGAGAGACAGGATCAATAACGACGTGGTGCGAGTTATAGAGCGGGGATGCTTAAGGAATTGGAGAATAGAGTTAATTCGCGTGTTCTGAGATGGAAAGGGACAGATTAACGGTGATTGGTGGAGAGGGTGTTGAATGCAGAGGCGAGTGGACGTAGGCCTAGATGGAGACCAAAGTTTCGGTGGATGGATGGTGTGAAGCAAGGCGTTCGGAAGAAGAGACTTGAGTGTGGAGATAGCGAGGGGGCGAGCAATGAAAAGGCGTGAGTGGAAAATTGTTGTGAATTTATGATTTTTGACGTATCCCTGATGTGCTTTCCAGCTCTTGGCATCTTATTCGTGGGCGGGGGGAGGGGTCCGGTGGTCACCATGACGTGGCAGGGGTAAACCAGTCACACTATCGGGCCCTGCTGCCGACACTGACCCCGGACGGCTCTCATGACCCGTAGGGTGTGTTGCGGGTTCTCCCGGCCGGACCTATCAGGGCAAAAGGGCTAAGTTGTTTGAGTGTGAGTGTATGGGCCACCCCCCTCTCATGGGGATTCGGCCTGGTGTCTGTATCTGTGTCTGCATCAATAAAGAAAATATGTTCCCACAACCCTTCTATCAGTTTTTAATTATATTGTCCAAAAACAAATTCCTGTTGTATGATTTGATTACCATGCGCCCGTCTCGTCCAACGTTCTAGGGTGGCATGGCTTGGCGGTCAGAGAAAGAGGAAATAAGATGTAGCCCAGTCTCTCTACCAACTAAAATCAGAGTGTGCTTGCCGAGACTTGAACTGACAGCATGAAGCACTTAATGCCACCATTGTAGTCAGGTTTGCTAAGAACTCGGCCACCGCTGCGTTACTAGTGCCTGACTTGATACAGAAGGGAGCCGTAGAACCATGCAACTCAAATTGTCGTCTGTATGAGTTGTAACTCGTGTTACTCGTGTTACTCCCAAGCGTTGTGTTCGGTAAACTTAGTTACATCTAGGAACACTTAGCGAATTCAACCATTTTCTTGCAATGTCATGCATAAGTATAATGACTTGACTTATTTGCGATGTCACTACTGGACATAGGAGATCATTACTAATATTGATCCATCACGATGACCAGCGTCCCACTCAGTCTTGTCATCGAGTAGGAAGCTGTCATGTCGAGCAGCGTCCTACTTGATATTGATTCAAGTCCTTATTATTCTGTCAAGTCAAATGACTTTTTGAAAATGAACACTGTGACCGCTTTCCATAGGATGCACAGCATCAGCAATAACCCCCTTCCAGAGAACACCGCCATTAGGGGTGAGGGGAGGGGGGTCAAAATGGCATCCTTGCGCTTCTCTGACAGCTGACGTCCCACCGCCCGGCAGTTCTGTTTTTGACGTCTCCATCCTCCGCCAGCCTCGTGACCCGCTAAAATATTAGCGCTCCTCGTCATAACCGCTGATGAGCCAACACTAATGGCGGATGGGATGAGACCCGGGGGGTATTTTCCGACAGATAACCCCTTATGGTCGTAAAGCTTTAATTTGGTTTCCTTCTCCTGATATCGTGTTTACCTGTAGGGAACACGAGCGGGATTATGTTGGAGGATGAGACTGTATAATTGCAAGGTATCAAGACTTCGTCTCTAGTCATGAGGATTCCTCTACTAACGGCTCACTGCACCAATCGTGCAGATTTCATTGATGAAGAATGACTTTTACCAGATAAAACTATTCGTTTTTTCATGTAATTAACAGCTGAACCGGTGCGTTTTTTCATGTAATTAACAGCTGAACCGGTGCGGATGAAAACTGCATAAATTGGAACTGGATATGTTCAGCAGCAATAAATTGAATACATTAATTGTGAATGATTTTTTTTTTCGACATGTAGCAAGCCCAATCAAATTAGGAAATTATCCTCAGTTGAACCTAACATCATTTGACTTGATTCGCATTCATCTCAACACTTCTTTTAGTAGCCATGGAACTTGTAATTTGAGTTCTGAAATACACAGAAGGTACGATTTAGTTTTAAATAATTATTGGCATCTATTTTATTCAACAATTTTTTTTATTTAATAATTAAATGAACATGGATTGCATAGATGCCCGGTATTTGTTTGGATTAGTTACAGTACAATGCAAATGTTATACCATCATATTTTGTGAACTGATCCTCTATACCCAGTATCCAGTTGTCAGCGTATCCTCTTTATGAAGTATAGGATGAGCTGTAAGCTATTCAAGTCTATACCCCAACTAGCCGATGTAATTACTTCACTCTCCAGCTCGGAGAATAGTTCGTACAGGGGCAGAACAGTAGGAGACATCGGACCGAACTGAGGGGAGATTGCGGGACCATTCCATATACATCCCAAGTGTGGTAGAACCCTGCTCTGCAGAAACTGTTCCCATGATCCCTGAAAAGCTTTTTCAGTGTTAAGAAATTATTGTTCATGTTCTATTGATGCTTATCTCCCATCCCTCCTCCCTACTTCTTTCGTCTGTCCCCTAGTTTATTCAATTTTGTGACGCACTGCAGTTCTGGTCATTAACTTTGCAGCTTCGCAACCATGTCAATTCAGTTCCATCGACTTTAGGCCTCTTCGGCCTGCGGTGATCCTGTCATCGACCGGCAGATCCTCTCTCCTCTTTGAGTCAACCTTCCAGCATCGACTAGTCGTCTCATGCGCCAATTACACCGCCGTCGTCGCTTCCCCTAAAATCCGTTCCTTATCCTTTGATAACCTGACGACTGATTCCGCACCTCTTGACCGGAGAACGGAACACTCTATTTGTTATCACTCCTGTGCAGCTTCCTCCGTACCTGGAACTTCTTGTTCATTTTTCCTACTCTGACTACAGGTTTATTCTTTTGGGATTCTCTGAATCTCCTGCAACTCTGCGTTTCTTCTACTGCTGAGGTACTAGCGGCCTCTCCCTTCCATGTGCCCTGCCAGATTGTGCTCTGTGGTAAATTTGACCAGTTATTATGGGAGTGGATGTAATTCAATTTCATATTTTTGGACGATCGTACCCAACTCTGTGTGTTTCTGTCGATTATTAATTTGATCGAACCTAACTATGTGTGTTTTTATCGATTATTGCTTTGATCGTACCTAACTCTGTGTGTTTCTATCGATTATAGCTTTGATCGTACCTAACTCTGTGTTTCTGTCGATTATTGCTTTGATCGTACGTCACTCGGAGTTGGTCTGTCGATTATTGCTTTGATCGTGCCTAACTCGGAGTGTCTGTCGATTATTGCTTTGATCGTGCCTAACTCGGAGTGTGTCTGTCGATTATTGCTTTGATCGTGCCTAACTCGGAGTGTGTCTGTCGATTATTGCTTTGATCGTGCCTAACTCGGAGTGTGTCTGTCGATTATTGCTTTGATCGTACCTAACTCGGAGTGTGTAAATTGACCAATCCTATACTTCTTAGTTAGAAGGAAATAAATTAATCACCAAAAAACACTCCGAATTGGGTTTGACCGTGAGAAGATATGAAGAAAAATCAAAAGTATTCGCTGAATAATCGACCCAATTTACCTTGGAGTGCAATCTGGGTGCCTAGATGTGAAGAGGCTATAACCCAAACACTTTACTTCCTCTCCTTCACCAAGCATTTGCCTTGGAGTGCAATCTGGGTGCCTAGATGTGAAGAGGCTATAACCCAAACACTTTACCTCCTCTCCTTCACCAAGCATTTGCCTTGGAGTGCAATCTAAGTGCCTAGATGTGAAGAGGCTATAACCCAAGCCCTTCAATTCCTCCCCTTCTCCAAGCATTTGCCTTGGAGTGCAATCTGGGTGCCTAGATGTGAAGAGTCCATAACCCAAGCCCTTCACTTCCTCCCCTTCTCCAAGCATTTGCCTTGGAGTGCAATATGGGTGCCTAGATGTGAAGAGGCCATAACCCAAGCCCTTCACTTCCTCCCCTTCTCCAAGCATTTGCCTTGGAGTGCAATCTGGGTGCCTAGATGT
>SDVV010006406.1:0-18480 GCA_016164225.1 Gammarus roeselii
AAGGTTGGTTGCGACAGGATGACGCAGGAAATGGGGATACTCGGGGAACCCGGGGGACTCTGAAGACCAAGAGGATTTGGGGGGACTCACTTGGACCCTTCTGAAGCCGTTCAGGACCCTCTTGAGAAACTGTGGGACCCTCTTGAGGCCACTCTGAATCCTGGAACCTTTGCTCCCTCCTCCCAAAGCTACGTTAAACCTACTCTGTATCTAAGTTAAACCTACCTGGTATCTAAGTTAAACTTACTTGGTATCTATGTTAAACCTTGCTCGGTATCAACGCGTTGATCCTACTGTGTCTGCGTTGAACCTACACTGTATCTATGTTAAACCTACTTGGTATCTGTGTTGAACCTCCTGTGTCTTCGCGTTGGTCCTACTCGGTATCTGCATTAAGCTTACTCTGTATCTTCGTTGAACCTACTCTGTATCTATGTTGAATCTACTCTGTATCTGTGTTTAACCTACTCGGAACTTACGTTAAAACTACTCTGAATCTACGTTAAACATACTCTGAATCAGCGTTGAATCTACTCGTAATCTACGCTGCACCTACTTTGCCACTCTTCAATTGTCCTGCATTAACTTTGCGTTACGACTCCGGTGGAAAACTGATGCAACTACTACTACTACTACCCACATAAACCACAACGGAGCTCCGAGGGCTTCAAAGAATAAGCACTACATACAATTTAATGAGCACAACCTGCTCAACTATAGTCCCACCTTTCCCGAACACCTGAAGACCACATTCGACACCAACGATAGATCGGATATTTTTCCATACACTCAGCGAAAAGAGCTGGGCTCCTTCACTGGCCGCCCAGTCCTGAGCGTCTCCACTAGCGGCGACGAAGGCTTTGCCATCAGAGTAGACACGAGACTTCAAAGTGACGCAATTCTCCCCAAGACCAGATTATGTGAAAAGCCATGCACAATAGTACCACACCCGACTTTCTCTACTAGTTCAGATTTGAATTACGTTGAAGATATCCCGAATGAGGAAATCGAGGAGTACATCACTGTATTCGTTCAATACGAAGACTGCGTTGTCGAAGGAAATCGCTTGTTCCCGTTCCGTTTACTAACTGTACAGGCTGGTCCCTAGTTTGTGCTGGGACCCTGAACCGCACGTTTGTTTTGCTTTTATATTGGTGGTCGTGTAACTATAAATGTAAAGTCACTGTAGCCAGCTAATAGGCCAGCAAGAGTGAGCCCCCTGGCGCGAACCAGGGGACCGATGGGGAGTAGAAAGAAACTCCATTTAGAAGGACCAGCATCCCCTTCAGAGTGCCGAAGACCAAGATTCCAACGACCAAGAACGTCAGCCTCTCCAAGATGACCAACGCCACCTCGGCGGAAGACGGCCGCATCGACGAATTGACCAAGAACGTCCATAAAATATTGAACCTGCTAAGCCAAGCGACCGGCCTCTCTGAACAGGAAGCAGAAGTTTTCGCCGCAGAACCTAGCACAATTGACGACCGTCGAACGAGACTCGAGGGTCATGTCATGACCCGTTTCCTCCATATCCACGAACTAGAAAAAAATAAACTAACTAAAGAACCCGCAACTTACACAAGTACCTCCACCTCTACATCTGACGACACCCACAAAAAAAAAACGTGCTCCAAGAGCTACAAGGAGGAAGCAATACACGCCATTCAATGAACACAACTTGTTCAACAATAGTCTAGCTGAAGACTACGGAGTTACCGAAGTCCGTCAAGCAACATGGATAAAATCACGTAACGCAAGTTCTACCACATACCAAATTACCTTCCCGCCCGGGACACGATGCTCCGGAATTCATTGTAATCCCGGGTGAACAAGGAAGAACCCAAACTTACCCAGTTGCAACATGGCCCCCAATGTGCAAAAAAATGCTCTGAATACGGCCACGTCATCGCATACTGCCAGCCACATACACCCCAACGTTGCAAGAAATGCGCTGGCGAGCACGACAGAAAAGACTGCACAGTCCGCCACCCTAAATGCTACCACTGTTCATGTTTCCATGAGGCAGGCGACCGCAACTGCCCAGTACACATAGACCATGAAGAAATAACAATCACACAAAACGAAGGTAGAGTTACACGGAAACAAGCTATCCAAATCTGGAAAGACGATAACCCAAACTGCCTCAATTATGCCATAGCAGTCAAATCGACAAGCCAACCAAACTTCCCCGACGACATCCACACATCATCAGAACAACATCGTAACAAGACCCCAACACTCCTACCTGGCTGCAGTGCTCCCTCACTCAGCCAGCGACCGCCCCCATACCAGAGACGCACAGTTCTAGGAATTATTTATGCAAAGACCAGGAGAACGACGAGATGGATGCATTACCCGCAGTCGACCACACAACAAGGCTCACTACTAAAAAAACGGAAAGGCAAAGAGATGAGGAAACCTCCGATATCCAGGCGCCACTGAGCAAACAGATCAGTAACAGCACTCAAATAACAGCCCTCGAGGACCAAAACCCAGAACCACTTCCACCTGTCTCAAATGCTGCTCCATTCGTGGAAAACCACTGCGAGGGACAAGATTCCCCGTTAACAAACCCGACTCACGAACACACCATCAGCGAGAATGATCACGGCCTCGCTGACAGCGCTTATCTCGAAGAGCTCATTCGCGAGACCTCTGCACAACCAGTCATCTTATCTGGCCCAAATGCCTCACACTCCACACAACTACCCACACAGATAAAAAAGGCTACCACAGAAGAAGAGCGCACTCACTCACAAAGTAAACACAAAGAGCACACACCCTCGTCTTCCCACAAGAGCACTCGCAGCTGCGACCTCAGCAACCACAGCAGACCACCTTCCACCGGAGGCAGACTCCCGTGAACACTCCCGACCCGAAACCCCTGGGCAAACTCAAAAACGCGAGCACCACAAAAGCTCCAGCAAATCACGCGACCACTCTAGATCATCAAGGTCAGAGTGCAAACACCCTTCAAAATGAACAAAAAATTCCAGTGGAACTGCCAGGGACTCTGAAACAAGAAAGACAAATTACCAGCCTTAATCGCCACCCATAAACCTTTGGTGATAGGCCTCCAAGAGATCAAACTCCGAGAGACCACCATCCTCAGAATCCCCCAATATATCGTACACCGCCGCGAAGGCCACACCAACGTGACTGCTCACGGCGGAGTGGCACTTATGATCCATCAAAGTGTACCTCCCCCTACCCCTGAGGACAGAACTCTAAGCTATCGCCATAAAGGTATGCGTCTCAAGGCCAATAACAGTAGTATCCATCTACTCATCAAGAAGCCATGGCCTCTCGGAAGCACCATTGACCGAATTGCTAAACCAACTGCACTCACCAATACTCCTCCTTGGAGACTTCAACAGCTACCATGAAACATGGGGATGCGTGAAAACTGACCCCAGGGAAGTGATAATGGCTAACATCATAAACACTCACAACCTGGTCCTTCTCAACGACGGACAACCCACCCGAATCACCCCCGAAAGGGAAACTGCCATCGATTTATACATATTCTCCCCCACTCTGGCACCCCAACTCGTTAGGGAAGTTTTCCCTTCAACACACGACAGCGACCATAACCCAGTCATCATATCGCTTCTTACCAACCAACCAAGAAACCCTGCCCCTCAAGAACTTTGATCCAACTACCGGAAAGCCAGCTGGGTGGAATACTCAGCACACATCGCGTGTAGTGATATGAACAACATCCCCGAAAACATTTCGGAACACGAGATCGTGTTCCGAATATGCCCCTTCAACCTCGTGTTTCGAATATGCCCCTTCGACCTTCTTTCCGAAATATGGTGGTGCCGAGAGGTGCAAGAAGCAATAGATATGCGTGAAAAGCTATACCATGCCTACCGACGCGCACGTTCCCCCAGGAACCAAGTAGGGCGGAAAAGTGCATCTGCTGTATACCGAAAACTTCTAGTAGAGAAGAAACAGTAAAGCTGCGCTCAATTAGTCAATACTATTAATCGGAACACCCCCCTCTCCCAGGTGTGGGGAAAATTCCACTTATTCAGGGAAAACCCGAGCGACCTATTAACATCCTGTCTTCGAAGGCAGAACTCATTCTTCCCACGCGGAAATCGCAAATGAATTAGCTCAGACGCTTAGCCAGATTTCACAATCAACAAACGACATGGCTGCTTTCCAACGGGAGAAGGCCTTGCGAGAAAGCGAACATTTTGACTTTACTTCTAGAAACGAAGAGGCCTACAACAAACCTTTCTCCCTCAACCAACTTACAGAGCGCTCTAGACCATACACGTGAAACTTCACCTGGGCCAGACCGGGTACACATCAACATGATCAAAAATCTTCCAGATGGCGCCCGTGAGCACTTATTAAAAGTGTTCAACACTCTGTACTCAAACTCATTTTTTCCTGATCAATGGCGGGAGTCTATAATTATCCCAACATCCAAATCCGGGAAATTCCACGGCGACCCACATAACTATCGCCTCATCGATCTTACCAGCGTCCTCAGCAAGACCATGGAAAGAATGATTGATACGCGTCTTGTCGACTACCTTGATATGCATGCAGGCCTGTACAACATCCAGTGTGGCGGCCGCAAGCGCCACTTTACGACGGACTTCTTTTTAAGACTGGAATCTGACATTAGACAGACATTTGTCCGAGGGGAACATGTGGTTTCCATTTTTTTTCGACGTTGAAAAAGCATACGATACTACCTGGAAATATGGCATCATGACGGATCTCCACCGCAAAGAGCTGAGAGGCCACTTACCACGTTATATCCACCAATTCCGGCAAATCGCACCTTCAGGGTCGCGGTCCGCAAGAAATGGGCGTCCCCCATGGAAACGTCTTCAGTGTCACTCTTTTTATACTCAAAATCAACCAGGTAGCAGACATTCTCCCGCACGACGCAAGATTTTTTTTTCACTATAGCTACAGGCACCATAGCCTCTTAACAATTCAACAGGAACTCCAAAAATGTCTAAACCTAGTCGGAAACTGGGCTCCCCTAAACTGATTCAGATTCTCACTCCCCAAAACGAAAAGCATGCACTTTACTCATGTGCCCGGCTTACACCTAAAACCAGCCCTAACGCTAAATAACACTCCTCTATTATACGAGAAATCAATAGAATTCCTCGGTCTTGTGTTCGACCCTAAACTCACATGGCGACCCCATATAGCAGCCCTGGAGACTCGCTGCAAAAAAACAACCGGACTTATCCTCTCGGTAACATCCATGAAATTCGGAGCCGATATGGACACCGGCATGACGTTATTCGGAACACTAATACGCTCGCGCATTGACTATGGAGCAATTGTTTACGGTTCAGCAGCCAAAACCACCCTTGAACCTCTCTCCATCATAGTAAATAACGCCCTCCGTATCACAACCTGTGCGTTCCGTTCCACACCCATCGAATATCTGAACGTGCTTGCTAACGAACTCCCTCTTCCGCTCCGGAGAGACAAACTCTCACTACAGTACTATTTCAAAACGAGGAGCTACATCAATAGCCCAGCACTCAGTGACGTCACCAACATCCTTGATAAACGCCTCTTTGCGACTAAAAAGAACATATGCCCACCATTTTCTCTACGCGTGGATAACTTACTGACCTCGCTGAACATCAGACGCAAAGCAATCAAGCCTTCATTCTCCTATCGAACTCTTCAAATCAACACACCAACGTGAATGATAAGCCCACCACTGGTCAACCTAGATTTGCAGACGTACCCCAAAGCAACAACCCTAACCAACACGTACCGCCGAGAATTCTCACGACTACTCGATGAACAGTACTCTGAGCACCGCCATATATACACTGACGGTTCGAAAACATCGGACGGAGTGGGAGCCGTCGCCATAAGCGAAGGGACCTCGCGCTTGGCCACCCTACCCCAAGAGGCCTCTTTATTCTCTGCAAAGCTACATGCCTTCGAACTGGCCATCTCCATTACAAAAAGCGACCGCCATCACAAAAGTGTTATGTTTTCAGACAGTCAGACTGTTCTCACCCAGATGAAAACTCTGCACTTTGATCACCCTGCCATTAGAAAAATGCAACACGACCTATTCACGATGTCCGAGGCGGGCCAAGCGTTCGAGTTCTGCTGGATCCCTGGACACGCGGGAATAAGAGGAAACGAACGCACAGATTCCCTCGCTAAACTGGTGTCTACCCAACAAGAACAATTCATCTCCATACACCACCGAGACTGGTTCCCAGTCATCAACTCACATATAACATCACGATGGAACGACTCTTAGCAACAGAGTGGACAAAAGATGCTTGCAGTTAAACCATCCGTGGGAGAGTGCGACACCAGGTTTTTTAATAGGAGAGACCATGTGTTTATTAACCGTCTATGCACAGGACACACGTGGATAACTCACAACCACCTAATGGACGTAGACATGGGACCGCACGCACCACATTGCCCCTGTTGCCACCAAGTGGCAATCAGCGTGAAACACTTACTTGTAGATTGTGATGCACTCGCAGCAGCCCGACGAGCCGTATTGAGCCCCCCGTGCAACCTGCAAGCCTGCTCACAGAAGCGGAACACCGGAAAAAAAAATTGCTTTCGGAAAGCACACGGGCTTGTATGAAACAGTGTAGGGGTAACAAAGTCTGAATCATCTCTGATCCCGAACTCGCTGTCCTCCCTGCGTATTAATTGAGAATTTTAACTTTAGCTTCGTGCACGAAGCTGTGCAGAATCAACGGATCGTCGTGCCCTGAGGAGGAGCACTCAGTGACTGCACGTTGGAGCCCCGATGGAGAACGGATAGGGCTGCTACCACTCCTCTACGCTGAACCTACTGTGTCTGCAATAAACCTGCTCTGTTTATATGTTAAATTTACTTTATATCTACGTTGAATTTACTTTGCATTTGCGCTAGGTCTACTGTGTACCTGCGTTAGACTTACTCTGTATACATGTTAAATTTACTTTGTATCTATGTTGAATATACTTCGTAGCTGCGTTAGGCCTACTCTGTATACCTCATTACACCTATTGTGTCTACGTTGAACCTACTCTGAATCTACGTTAAACCTACTCTTAATCTACGCTGCACCTACTAAGCCACTGTTCGATTGCCCTACGGGGGAGTCTGCATTAATTATGTAGAGGACTAGTTTCCCTGCAATCTGTATTAAAATAGACTGGTGCGCATTATCTTGCTCATGGTGCTCATTCAAATAGACCGAATCATGGGAGCCGACATATCTTAAATGTAAGGTTCAGACAAAACAAATTTAAACTGTCCCCCTAGCGGCAACATTGAGTAAGCTTGCTGCAAGGCACGGATAACCAAAACACTCATTCGTTAAACATTTTCGGTGTTTGAGTTCCTGCCAGAAAACTGGATAAGTTCTTCAGTGTATGTCATAGTTTCGTTAACAGCTTCTTTCTAAGCATTTAGGGGGCCTATATAGGTTTGGGGTGGATGGATGATTATTCATTTTATAGATCATTAACACATTATTTTAGTATTTTATTCTTTCTTATTTCGTGGGCTCTATTATTTATTTCTGCCCTTTTTCATGATGATATTTTTTTTTATAATTTATCGAGGTGGGTTGAGACCAGGTGACCCAGGGAAAGGGGGGTACTCGTGAGACCCGCGGGACTCAGAGGACCCCGGGTTTCGGGAATCCGGGGACTTGGAAGACCAGAAGGATTTGAGGGGATCCACTTTGACTTTTCTGTGACCCTTTGGGATACCCTTGAGACCCTGTGGGACCCTCTTGAGAAACTGTCAGACCCTCATGAAGCCCCTCTAAATCCTGGAATCTCTGCTCCCCCCTCCCTACGCTGTAAAACCCATATACAGAGGAATGTATATACGTGGAGTGCTTGAGTAGAGAAATTAGTTATTACAGTCCACAACATTGCTGACGCAGAGGGGAAAAACCGCGCTGAGGCTGGTCGAGGTGCGTCGAAATCAGTCGAAACATGTTGAGACGAGTCGAGTTGAAACTGGCCGAAATTATTTGTGACAAGCCGAGATGAGCTGAGACGAGGGGACTCGATGGACCTGGGGAGCTCGAGGACCCGGGGGACTTGGGCAACCCTCCGGGGCTCATCGGGCTCTTTCGGGACCCAGGGGACCTCTGCTCTCCCCTTCTCCACCCTATTCCTTTAAACAATAAGTGCGATGATGAAAATTTGAGCAGTTTTTAGCCTATGGTGAACCTGCTCTTTCTTTCTTCTTCACGTTCCACAATTCTGTCTTATAAAATATTGCTAGTATACTTCTGCGAGAGTTTCTGTTTGTGATTTTGTGAATAAGCGTTTTTTTTTCAGTCTGCGCTCGCTCGCGCGTGTGCTGACCATATGTAATGTCTGTGGCTAACCTTTGCCGCATAACTATAAACCTCGTGAGGCCGTGGACCTTGTACCAATTTCGACGATACTACCTGGGCGCACTGGCAAGCGTACATATTACTTATTGAGGTTCTGAGAGGGTGGAGGGCGGTATTCGTTTTGTCTGAGTCTTTATCTTCCTGAATAAATAAATTGTAAAGTAACCGAACTAGGCCGTGTAGCTGTAAACATTGTATTGCGCTGCTGCCGGAGCTGACATTGTCCTTGTAGCCGTAAACCTTGTACCAGAATCGACGATGCTGCTTGTACGCACTAGCATGCGTACATATTACTCATGAAGTTCTAAATGATTAGAGGCATGGGGTTTCATTTTATCTATCTTGCTCATATAAATAAAATTTACTGTGATGCGTTGCTGTCGGAGCTGTCTTTGTCCGTGTAGCCGTAGACCTTGTACCAATTTCGACGATACTATCTGCGGGCATTGGCGTGCGTACATATTACTCTTGAAGTTTTAAGTGGATGGAGGCGGGGATTCGATTCGTTTCGTCTGAGTCTTTATCTTTCCTTATTAAATCAAATGTTCATTAACTGAACTAGACCGCGTAGCTGTAAACATTGCGTTGCGTTGCTGTCGGAGTTTACTTTGTCCGTGTAGCCGTAAACCTTGACCAATCTCGACGATGCTTCATGTACGCACTAGCGCGCGTACACATTACTCATGAAGTTTTAAATGATTGAAAGCGGAAGTTCGTTTTGTCTAAACGTTATTCTTGTGCGCACCAGCGTGCGTCTGACACGACTAAAATGTTCAAATAGTTAAACTTTGACAACGCTGTTTTTCTTGCACACAGAGGTGTGCGAGCCTACTGGAATCCATGATCATTTAGCCCTACGGGGGAGCCTATTATGACTCACGTTGAGGCTCTGGTGGAAATGAGGCCAAAATCAAATCAAACCTATATAGTTTTTTAAATATGGTGATCGATTATTTATGAATCGCCATACATTGCCAATTTGTGGACTGGTCAGTCCAGAGTACAGCACCAGGCTGAAAGTGATGTGGCCTGTTTTGGTGATTATTGTAAATAGTGTAATATAGGTAGACAAAATATAAATATTTGAACGCAATCTTAGATTATTAATGCCCTTCCCTAGTTCCATGTTTAAAGCTAGCTAAGTATATTCTGGTAACTGATATATATTTTGTAAGATGAATAATGTCATAAACCATGTGGCAGTTAAACCTGACTGTATTTTGTGTCGGCTAGAAAATAATTTCAGCAGGTATATATTCCCTATGAACCCTGCTGAATTATAAATCCACATATATTTCATATGCAGTGTTATAATTGACAAAATGAGAATTCCATTTAAGAATTAAATTCCATAACAGCCAATTCTAAAATATAGCGAGTCATTACCACTCAACGGAGCCAGTCCCTCCATTCTTTAATTTCAATAACAATTTATGCTGACTACTTACTAGACTTGTGGGTACTAGACTGAGCCCAAGCTTTCCATTCAATTAAAGGCAAAAATTGTTGCCTGCGGCTTTAGTGGGTGAACTTAAGGAGGTCTTAAAAAAAAGAGACCTTACTCCTAATGACAAAAGGAAATATTCCACAGCCCTGATGGGGTGGATAGATGATTATTCATTTTATAGATCATTAACACTTTATTTTAGTATGTAAGTATTTTTTTCTGCTTGGGCTATATTATTTTTCTCTGCCTTTTTTTCATGGTGATAAATTTTGAATTGGTTATCATTATATGTATCGAGGCTGGTTGAGACAAGGTGACCCAAGGAGGGGAGGCTTTCGTGGGACCCGCGGGACTCGGGGACCCGGGGTTTCGAGAACCTAGGGGACTTAGAAGACCAGGTGGATTTGGGGGGATCCACTTGGACCTTTCTGGGGCCCTTTAGAACACCCTTGAGACCCTTTGGGACCCTTTTGAGAAACTGTGGGACCCTTTAGAGGCCCCTCTGAATCCTGGAACCTCTGCTCCCCCCTCCCAGAGCTGTAAAACCCATCCACGGAAAAATGTTTATGTGAGGTGCTTGAGTAGAACAATTGATCATTACAGTCCGCGGAGTGCTGGCGCAGAGGGCGAGGGTCGCGTCGAGGCTAGTCGAGGTGCGTCGAGATAAGTCGCAGCATTTTGAGGCGAGTCGAGTTGGTTGCGACGAGCCGAAACTGGCCGAAATGATTCGAGACAAGCCGTGATGAGCTCAGGCGATGGGTCTCGAGGGACTCGGGGAGCTCGGGAAGACCCGGGGGACATGGGTCACCCTCCGGGATTCATCAAGCTTTTGTGTGCGACCCAAGGGACCAATGCCCCCCCACCCTATCCCCTTAAACAAACAATCGGTGCGAAATCAATAATCTGAGCAGTTTTTCTGCTCCACTATATTATAACGCTGGAGTATTTGTGCGGGAGTTCGTATATGTGATTTTGTGAATGGGTATTTTTTCTTCAGTCTGTGCTCGCTCGCGCGTGCACGGAACATATGCAGTTTCTGGGGTTGACCTGGACTGCGCAGCTATAAAACATTGTGACGCGTTGCGGTTGGAGTCCATCTAATCCGTGAAGCCATAGACCTTGTACCAATTTCGACGATGCTGTCTGTGCGCACTGTCGCGCGTGCATATTGTTCTTGGAGTTCTGAGTGGTTGGAGGCGGTGTTTCGTTTTGTCTGAGTCTTTATCTTGCCTGAATAAATAAATTGTACTAAAAATCAAATAGACCGCGTAGCTGTGAACATTGTGTTGCGTTGCTACCGGAGCTGACTTTGTACGTGTAGCCATGAACCTTGTACCAATTTCGGCGATACTATCTGAGCACTGGCGTATGGACATATAACTCATGAGGTTCTGAGGGGTTGGAGGCGAGGATTCGTTTCGTTTCGTCTGAGTCTTTATCTTACCTAAATAAATAAATTTGATTTATACAACTGAACCGCGTAGCTGTGGATATTGTGTTGCGTTGCTGTCGACGCTGATGTTGCCCGTGTAGCCACTTACCTTGTACTAATCTCGACGATGCTACCTGTACGCACTAGGGTGAGTACATATCACTCTTTGTGTTCTAAAGGATTAGAAGCAGAGATCCGTTTCGAGTTAGCGTTTTTTTCTTTTGCGCACCGGTGTGCGTCTGACATTGCTAAAAAAATTCAAGTTTTTCTAACGTTAAAAGCGTTGTTGCGTTTTTTCCTCGCACACTTAGGCGTGCGAGCCTACTGAAATCAATGATCATCGAGCCCTACGGGAGAGCCAATTATGACTCACGTTGAGGCTCTGGTGGAAATGAGGCTCAAATCAAATCAAATCCACAGCCCTGATACGGGGGCCCAGCCAGGCTACCCGGGGAGCACCACCAATGGGGGTTCATAGGACCCAGAGTAAAAACAAACTGTCCTTACCAAGAATGCCACAACATGCCCTGGATCCAGCTATCGCAGCAACGCACTCGCGGCAGCCCGAAGAGCGTTCCTAAATCCCCCGTGCAACCTACAAAGCCTACTCACGGACCCAACCTACCATAAAAAGATTATCGTTTTCGAAAAACACACCGGACTATACGAAGCTGTCTAAGCCTCAAACACCTGTGCAAGTGAGGTGGTCTCTCCACCCCGTTACTTGGGATGGATTTGGGGTGGATGGATGATTATTCATTTTATAGATCATTAACACTTTATTTTAGTATTTCTTCTTGCTTGGGCACTATTATTTTTCGCTGCCCTTCTTTCATATTGATAAATTTTGCATTGGTTATTATTATTATATGTATCGCGTATGGTTGCGACAAGGTGACCCAGGGAGGAGAGGTACTCGTGGGACCCGCGTGACTAGGAGACCTGGGGTTTCGATAACCCGGGGGACTTAGAAGACCAGGTGGATTTGAGGGGACCCAATTAGACCTTTCTGGGGCCCTTTGGGACACCCTTGAGATCCTTTAGGATCCTTTTGAGAAACTGTGGGACCCTTTAGAGGTCCCTATGAATCCTGGAACCTCTGCTCCCCCCTCCCAGCGCTGTAGAACCCATACACAGCTACAAGACCGCGCAAGCCTCGTACCAGCTTGGGCAGCAGCTCGTCTTCGCCCTCCGGAGTACTGTCGCAAAACGTCTATTATACTAATTTGCAAAATTGCTGATTTGCCCATTTACGAGCCATAATAATTGAGTAATTTCTTCTGTAAATCCAGATTATGAAAACATGGGTAAAAATAATTCTTCGAGTAATATTTACTCAACCTATCCAGCTATTGATCCTTCTGTCACCTATTTACATTTTGCATAAAGTATTTTGTCCAACAGCCTTATTCACCTATTTCTGACTTACTATAAAATGTGTTGCTTCAAGCTACAAAACCTACCCCATACCTATCATTCATAGTCGTTAGCCTGTCATTAAAACATTCTCACGTACTAGCAGACGTGACCACAGGTTGCCTCTCTTCTATCAATGGAATATTCACCCACCGAGTCACATCGGTAACTTTTCCGCTGCAGTGTTTGTTTACGAAGCTTTAAACATTTATTTTACAGCGCTGGCGGTTATTTCGTGAGAAATAACTTCATGTTTAATCGTTGTAACAATACGAATCTGCAAATTCACCTTATCTCATCAACACAATCCCCATTCTTTTCAAAATACAGAGCTGCTAAATATTTTAATTCGATCGCTACAGATACATGAACTAGTAGCAGTATAAGTTTTATCGACGCCAGAAATTAGAACTTTTGTGCGTTTCTTTTCAATATCTCCGTATGGAGATTGAACGTTTTCAATTATGTATATACATATATCAGTTTCCTCTAGACCTAGAGGAAACTTTATAAAAACATACAATCTTCGCGCAGGGATTTTCGGAACAAAACGCGAAAGACCCTATTTCTAGAGTCTATAGTACCTTTACGTTAACTAAAGACCCTATTTCTAGTATCTATAGTACATTTATGTAAACTAAAGACCCTATTTCTAGTGTCTATAGTACATTTATGTAAACTTAAGACCATATTTCTAGTGTCTATTGTACCTTTATGTAAACTAAAGACCCTATTTCTAGTATCTATAGTACATTTATGTAAACTAAAGACCCTATTTCAAGTGTATTTTTTACCTTTATGTAAACTAAAAACCCTATTTCTAGTGTCAATAGTACCTTAATGTAAACTAAAATAATACCAGTTTCGACTGCTCCGAGCAGAAATTCTTGATCAGTAATTTACTTCCTATGTGCAATTTATCATGGCAACCATTTGTTAGTCATCCGAAACATTTCCTTAGCAATGTTTCATATACTCACATTTACTGTTATCTCTTTTATATCAGAACCTGTTCAATTATCGGCTCATTGTGATAGCTCACTAAAAGGTGTTTACTGTGCGCATGTGTAACCAATCATGTCAACTATGTAGATACCTTCAAAATTGGTGAACCGTGTTCCAAACATATCATGAGGGTTTTATGCCTCTCAATTCGGAATATTTTCGTTATTCAAGGTCAGTTCGAACAGAATATTGCCATGATTACTTAAATGGCAATTGACCTAACTCGTTTTACTTATTTTTCAAGAAATCAATAGTTCAACGTTACGTTTTCTTTGACCTTGACTTATTAAACAATTGACAATAGCGAGTATCCTCCAACAATATCTATTGATTAGTAGATGTTTATGTACATCCACTAACTGTTATTATTATTGTTAAGTAAATTGAAGTAGCAAATGTTGTTTGCAGAACACTTCACGCTGCCAAAGACATTGTTGATAATATCTGTTCAGAGGAAAATTTATGTAATATTTCCACCAGTTATTAAAACTAAATGAATTTCAAATCCATAAAAGAGAAATGTGTGATTCGGTATTATTTGCTCCTACAGTGTTACTCACATGACGCAAGCCTGCTACTAAATAAAAACCAAAATGTATTCTAGTGAAAATTGTTGATGCCGTTTACCTCAGGGGCTTAGCATTCCTAGCCCATGCCTGCGGTCCCACACCTTGCTTCATCAATAACTCCTAAATGATATTCACCAATTTGCTGACATGTTCATCATTCATATTTTAATATGATAATAATTTTAACTTTACTAAAATAGGAGCTAAGTGTAAACCAAAACTAGTATTCCCATTTAAATTTCTACTTAGCTACTAGGTTAGCCAAGTGTGACTAAGGCTGCCTTGTTAGCCGAGTGTACACAAACACTATATGTCCCATGTTAATTATTACTATGACGACAACGAATTTCTTTACCAAGCGTTAGCCTGGACCATGCTGTGCGACGACATCTCAAACGCACCTACTGGCGAAAGTTAAAATCTTATCTTGCAATCAATTGAGACGGAATAATTTGCGAACCGGATTCATTAAAACTTAATAGCAAGCAAATGAAAATATTGTAATTATTTAGACTTGTTAGTACTGCGGTTGATCCCGCTCATATTGCGGTGAACATTTCCTTTTGATGGGTATCATTTTTCTGTGTATCCCTCTACGAAGCTGGGTATCCCTCTACAAAGTTGTGTTTCTCGATCCAGTCTGCAAAGACGGACAGTCGGGTATATACGCCGAACTTAAGCGGCTCCCCGCAACCGTCGCCCCAGGACACGATGCCCTGCAGTCGACCAGAGCACAGCAGCGGACCCCCGGAGTCTCCCTGTGGAGAAAGAAGGTGATGCAACTCGGTGACTCTTATCTTTTGGAAATATCGTCATTTGTTAACCCGATGATCGTGCGAGCATTTCAGACTTCGATTCATAAATCTTCTCGTGAAATGAATCGGCAATTCGAATATAAATCGCATCGGGCCAATCTGTTGTGTCGAGATGAATAATGAAAAGTTTGTCTTTGCTGAAATTCTTTCCGCCTTGTTCTAATGAATGGCTAATCCAGTGATCCCTACTTTTGGTTAACTTAATCTTTCTTAAAATATATAAATCAGTAAGATATGTTGACAAGCAATCGAAACTTCTGAGTAGTGTGTTTTCACAACGTACTTTGTATCAGTTTGTCCACGTCACTAGTACAGGGGCCGATTCCATACCGTGGTGACGCAGCATACAGTGATCCTTTCATTCATATGCATTTGTCTACTGTGTTTGTGAGGATTAGTGCGTCCTTACCTGGCAAGCGTCGGCACCCCCTGTCGGCCAGCCTGCACACAGCATCGTCGGCCGGAAGAGCAGTCCTCCGTAACTTTCGTGACAGTAGGTCATGTTTTGAACTCGGACGTCAGTTTTGCGCAGTTTCGTCACTACGGGCCCTCCTTCCTGGTAAGAGTGTGTTGAACTGAATGGCCGAAGTTGGCTTTATTACACTGACCATACAGTAGTTTTTGCATCAAAGTGCGAGGGAAAATAGCTGTTTACATCTCAGCAGCTGAAACGTAGTAATTTGTGATGAAATGGAATTGTCCACAGGCGCCTGCATTTTTGAAACACAGGTTTTTAATGGTAAATATATACGGTATTGTAATTCACGGATCTACTTAGAACTATTGGCGTACGGCTTGCGTGATATCGCTTCTAAAAGTTGAACAACTGAACTTTCAAAAAATGAAATCGTCGTATCTCCGTAACGGCTCATCATATTTTTATTATATTTTCATATTTTGCAATGCGCGTCCTACGGAGGAGCTCACAAAGGCTCGCATTAGAGCTCCGCTGGAGTTGGACTCCTAAATCTGATCTACATAATTTATATCCCTACTGTTTGATTGTCAGTTAAAGTATCACATGATTGCAAATTTTTACAAAAACAGTTAGCAAAGGAGGTATTATATTGATTCGTCTACGTTCACCATGTGAGGCTATCAACATCTTTACCATTCGGCACGATATTCTTGATTCGTCAGAGTTGGCCATCCGACTACCACTTGTTTGAGCTATTTTATCCAATTGATTTTGACGGTGGTTATGGAGCTCAGCAGATGCGTTCGTCAACTGCCATTGTCCGACAAATACTATGATTTCATGGAAAAGAAGGAACCTTTTAAGGCCTGTGCACACTGTGATAAGCTTTCTAAACGATCAAGACTCCTCATCTAAGGGGTCAAGATGAAGGCAGATGTTTCGTGGGGAGATAATTTTTCAAAGGGATCCAGACTCTTCATCTAAGGGGTCGAGATGAAGGCAGATGTTTTGTGGAGCCGTCTTTAGAAGCAATTAACTATTTAATTCAAGAACTTTGACGTTGATTGAGCCAGTCTGTAGTGTATGTGGGAGCCAGTCTGTGGTGTTTGTGGGAGCCAGTCTCTGGTGTATGTGGGAGCCAGTCTGTGGTGTATGTGGGAGCCAGGCTGTGGTGTATGTGGGAGCCAGGCTGTGGTGTATGTGGGAGCCAGGCTGTGGTGCATGTGGGAGCCAGTCTGTGGTGCAAGTGGGAGCCAGTCTGTGGTGCATGTGGGAGCCAGTCTGTGGTGCATGTGGGAACCAGTCTGGTGCATGTGAGAGCCAGTCTGTGGTGCATGTGGGAGCCAGTCTGTGGTGCATGTGGGAGCCAGGCTGTGGTGCATGTGGGAGCCAGGCTGTGGTGCATGTGGGAGCCAGGCTGTGGTGCATGTGGGAGCCAGGCTGTGGTGCATGTGGGAGCCAGTCTGTGGTGCATGTGGGATTCAGTCTGTGGTGCATGTGGGAGCCAGTCTGTGGTGCATGTGGGAGCCAGTCTGTGGTGCATGTGGGAGCCAGTCTGTGGTGCATGTGGGAGCCAGTTTGTGGTGCATGTGGGAGCCAGTCTGTGGTGTATGTTACAAAGGCTACGAACATTTAATTTCAGTAGGTATCACTTTAAATTTTGGTATTTATATTACATGATGTTGGGAAATTGATAACTAGCAGGGTTGAATTTCTAGGAGTAAACTATCTGTTATTAGGAACTAAAATCCCCAACAAATGTTAACTTACTAGGAATCCTTCTTGATCATTCATCCTTGAGTGATGGCTTTCGGTGTTGATGGTACTGAATAAAACATGAATCGCTTTCACCCTACTTTTGACGTGACTGTATTTATATAACTCCGTATGGCAGTTTAGTTGTACAAATGCATAGTAGCGGATGAAAATTCACTTATGGTTATTCTGAAACTGGAACAAACAAACTAGGAAACCCAAGTAGAATACAACTTAATCTGAATTTGTTGTCATGCCACTTTACGTTGATAGTCGATTCCAACGAAGTCTCTTGGTGAAATTTCCATGAAATTCAAATGAATTGCAAAAAATTATATTTTAAAATTTCTCTTAATCTTGTATTGTTAACGAATTTTCTCTAACTATTGTACCTCCCGTTCAAAATAAAATCTGTTTACTTCTCTTAAGTTTAATGCATTTTATTCCAGGTATTGACGAAGGTTTTATAAAGTTACCTTACAATTGTTTTGTTATTGAACGAAAACGACGCTCACTGAATTTTAGTCCGACTTCATTCTTTTGTATTCTGACGAAAATAGTCACGGCAAAGTTGTTCATGAAAGGTGGCGAAGAGCTTTGTTCTGCGTTTAATTTCATTCATCTAACGATCCGTTTACTATCGTCCAAGCTGAGGTTGAATTTTAATATTCTTTTGAATTGAATTCTCGGAAACAACTTTTTTCGTTTCAGTCGTTCAGATTATTTATTTAGGTCACTGCCTTTCCTGGCAACTACTGTGTTTAGTCCCGGCCAAGACACAGTATCTATATACACTATCCTTGTCAAACTACTGTGTTGACAGTGCTGGCAAAGATAGTGTTTAGGTACGTATTATACTACTTTGTCTGATTTCTGCAAGCAACTCTGAATATGTAACTAGTGACAGCATCTTGTGCAACATTGTGTTGATATATACGCATCTAGTAACTGCATCTTGTGCGACACTGTAGATCCTTCAACATTATTTAATGGTTGTTGTTCAGCTCCGGTTACCACTTGCGATGGTGGAATCTAAGCCGGCGCACCGCCCGAATACCTCAATACCAACCGGCAGGCGCATTTTGAGAGAGGTGAGAGGAGAGAATGGGGTGGCCCGAGTAGGAGTGCGGGGGCCGGAGTTGGAGTGCGGGGGCCGGAGTAGGAGTGCGGGGGCCGGAGTAGGAGTGCGGAGCCGGAGTAGGAGTGCGGGGGCCGGAGTAGGAGTGCGGGGGCCGGAGTAGGAGG